>JAVQJD010049228.1:0-10990 GCA_036023655.1 Nannoperca australis
ATTTCTTTAAAGTTAAGACTAGTTTAAAGTCATCTTCATTGAAAAGTACAGTGCTTTTCCTTCAAAAATAAGGACATTTCAATGTGACCCCAAACTTTTGAACGGTAGTGTATATAGTAGTCACAGTATAATATATGGGAAAGGCAAACTGACAAAAGTTGTATGTTAATTAAATTGTGGAGTAACACGCAGCCTTGTATCAACACTGCTTAAATGTGTAATTATAAAAAGCTAAATGTTTGTGCAACCTCTCTTTTTTTTCTTACTGCAAATGTATTATATACATTATTTTCTGTTACATTATACTACAATACATTATATAGATTGTATTATATTATAGCACTTCACACATCTTAACTACCTCTGGCAACATGTGCCAGATATTTTCTAGTTGGAAACATTTTGCCGGCTTCCAGACTCGCACGGAGCCCTTAAACCTCTGAGTGAACCCCGACTCGTTGCTCAACTCTCAGCGGACACAAAGAGTTGTGTCTGGGCCCACTAGGGCGGGCTGGGGGTATTCCAAGTGTGCACCGAGGTCACGTGACGGGTTCCCACAACTCAGAAACTCTGCTTCCCTGAAGCTACAACAGGAAGCAGAGTTTAGGGACAGACTAATGGACAATCATTATGCTTTCTGGCTCCGTTCACTCTCATTTGTTCTACTAGTGTGAGAACATGTAGCCTCTAGCCCCCCCCGGCATAGAAAGGCAGTGATATCTGCACTTTGTTCATTATGCTGCACAAGTGATAGCCCATTTTTCCATTTCTTGGCTTTTATTCTTTTTAATTCATCCTCTAGTTGAGCCATTTCCCCGACCGTCCTGCTCTGCTCAGTCTCCAGGTCTCTACTCTATCTCTTAATTCCCCATTTGATTGGTGGAACTGAATGAAACATTGAAGAAATTAACAAAAACCTGCATCTACAAAGTTTCCTCTGCACCAAACCATCACTACATTTCTTTGAAGCAGAAATCCTCTTTCATTCTGCATTGCTACAGTCACAGTCCCTCCCCTCTCTTCACCGAGTTTAAATTGTGAACATGAAGAGGTGGCATTGACGGAGGCAGCCAATCAAACGTTTTTCTTCAAACACCAGACAACTTTTACTTCCTCTGTTCTTTCCAAAAGTTAGATAACCCAATATTGTTTGGTACAATGGCTGACAGCATTCTGTCTCCCTGTCTCAGCACCTGTCCAGTCTGACTCAAATGGGCCAGAATGGACAGAAGAAAGGATGGGGCAAAGGCAATATGGCTGCAATTGTTATAGTATGCTTTGAGAGACAGCCAAAAGAGACAGACCCCCCAAACTGGGCCAAAAGAGAGCCCGCTGAATGGTGTGTGCATGATGTGTGTGTATTTAGGGGGCAGCAAGGACGGGAGATGTCAACATTTCTTCTTCAGAGTGCCCATCTACATTTGCATAATTTCCATTCCCCCACAAGCAACAAAGAAAGGAAGGAGATGCTCATACAAAAACCAAATTGACGACGGAACAATGGTGGCCTGAAGGGTCATTTAGAGGGGGCTAAAATGTCCTAAATCGAGGTTTAATATTTTGTCAGGCTAGTTCTGGAAAATGCTATTTTGCCAAAGCTCAGTCAGATCCCTGCTTTGTATGATTTGACGAGCAAAACACATCCAACCTGAATAGTTCTCAAACAATCAGAAGAAATAAAAAGGAAACAATACCTTTCATTTCGCTTGTCAGTATCAGTTGACTTTGCTGCAAGCCAAAAATGAGCAGCAACAGATAAAGGCATGGAGGATGGTGGACATAGCAATGATTAATGCTCATCCTTCCAAAGTTGAGCTTGAGATGCATAATTCACTACAGACCACAACCCCCCCGTGTCACATGACACACACAAGAGTGGACAAATGGCTAACAATCCAAGGAACTACAGTTTGGATGGACAGCACACATGTTCACCAAAGGTTTGAACTGGAAAAATGTACAAACTAGATCAATATAGGAAGAGAGGTAATGAAACACCGAAATGCAGACAGTTGTGGCTGCTGTATTGAAAGTTTTGCGAAAGCTCTGATGGGTAAAGGCGCACACACAGCTGGCAGAGGAGCAGGTGTAGGGAGTGAGAGGGCTGAAGTGAGGGCGAACGAGCGGGCGAGCAGGCGAAGATGGATGATGGATGGTGTTGATACAGGAGGCAGCAGCCCTGCTTTATCTAGGCAGCACAAGCCAGACCTGCCCGGGTGATGGGTTGGCTGTCAGCCTTTTGTTTATGGACCACCTCCTATAAGCCCCAAAAGCCTAGATCACTCAAAAACAGCTAATACCTCACCGCTCTTTGTCTCTCCATCTCTCTTCCTTTTTCATTTTCCTTACTAACAAATGGTATTTTGTCCTCCCAAGTTTGTTTCAGATGTACAGTAGCAAAGAACGAACTTGACAAAAGCGCCCGTTCAATGTCTCCATTGGTTGGCAGATGTGAAAAAAAAAAAATGACACTAATTGTAATAATTGTAACTGTTGATAATGAAATGTGTCTTCCAGACATTAAAGTCCACGGAGGAGGAAAGAGAAGAGAGCAGGGGAAGAAGTGAACCTAATCCAACCATATCCCCACGAGTTGCACGCTTCCAATTAACGACTGGTTGGTTTATCAGTCTCCGACGGGTGATTGCTGTTTTTAATCATTTTCTTTCTCTACACGGTTTCTTCCTCTCTATCAGTTCTTCCCACTCTTATCATCTAACCCCCTCCTCGCCCCGTCTCGCTTCCCACCCCTTCTCTGTTAAGCGCTGCCTCCGTTTCATCATGTTTCTCATGGGGCTGCGCTCTCACGCTGTGTCCAGCGCTAGAGCCCTGTCTTTATGTTAAATCAAAACTTTGATGTGCGTGTTTACAAATCAAGTTATCCATCTCCAGGAACCATCTGAATTAAGACTCCACCTCAACTGTGATCAAGAAACAACTACACTAGCCTGAATAATAGAGACAAAATGGGACACAGATCCATGCATTGACCCACAGTATTGGAAGTTAGATACAGTTGGAGTCTTTGGCTCAGGACAACAGAGGGTATGTTTGGGCTTTTTCTCCTGACTCATCCAGTAACACAGCTGTAGTCCTCCGGGGGGGGTGGAATCAACAACCACCTCCTCTTCCACCTGCCTTTGTTAGTGTGATTGATTGGGAGACCTGAAATGTGCATGTCACATTGATCGATTTGCCCACCTGATGGGGGGGGGGCTTTATCCCTCCGTCCGTTGGCATGGTAATAAATGGGTGGTGACGGGCGGTTGACGGAGGTGCGGTTATGGCTTCTTTAATTTACCCTACGCCTCGCACTGACAGAGACTCATAACAAGGTGACACGGCGCTGTAATGGTTACGTTCAGTCACCTCTTTGTCGGGCAGAAGAGAGGGAGCAGGGGCGGAGGGGGTGATGTGTGTGGATATTTGGGCTTGTGTGGCACCGAGCTTGAGTGTGTGTGTGTGTGTGTGTGTGTGTGTAGAGGCTCACTGATTCGACACTGCCTCTCCTCCCTCTGGTCAAGGTGTTATTGAGAGCGGTTATCTCAGTGTGTGAGGTCGCCTGCTGCCTCACTAACAGGAGTACACCATCCCTACCAATCCCAGCAGCGTGTTCGGGTGGGTCGTTGCTAGCCACATTCTCCTAGGTGGGCTATAACTCATCTCCAGATGGGGATAGGGCCTTATCTCAGTCCCCCTCCACAGGCCTGCCCCTCGCCTGCTCTGTCTTAGGAAAAAGATTTTCTGGTGCCCCGGTGTGTGAGTTATAGTTGGGGTTAAGGTGACTGAATAAGCCTGTCTGTTTGGGTTGTCTAGTGAATTTATGTCTGTGTGGGCAGAGGAATGTGAAGAAGCATGTGTGCGCATTTATACAGTACATGTGTGTCTGTGTAAATGAGATTTATTTACCATGCAAACAAGTTGTGTGTCAGCTCATCTTAATGTATCCTATCCCATAAGGTGAAACAATATTGTCATAAGTTATTTAATCGTGTGAAGGGCATCGTTACAGTTGCATCTGAGGGTTGCCCCCCCCCCTTTCACACGCACATACACACTCCCCTCCACCCACCTACCCCATCCACGCTGCCTCTCTCTGTCATCTCGGCCTATCAATCAAAAATGTATTAAGTCCGGAGTCGGGGCCGATCAAAGGCAGAATTCCTGGGAGGAGAGCAGATAAGGCCTATCTCATTAATAAGTGCTTTACTATCGTAGGGGCCCGCGCGCCTCGCCACACCCTGCCTGCCTCCCTTTGATATCTAATTATCCATCCGTTTCATTCTGTCAGAGAGGGAGGAGAGGGACGACTCATAGTGTCATCACAACCAAATACTTTGTTGCGTGTGTGTGTGTGTGTGTGTGTATATATCAGGATCTGGGGGCTGCACCAAAACATCATGACATGCAGCAAATCCAAATGTGCAGTGAGTGGCACATGTAAACAGATGCAAATAAGATGTTCCTGCAAACGCAAGTGGGCCCACAGTTTGTATGGCCCCCCTCCTGAAAAGCTTTCACGCATTTGGTGTAAGGCTGAGATGGAGAGCGGGATCTATTTTACATTTAGTGTAACGCTAACAGCCAACTGCTGCCGAGACTCAGTGGCGGCTTACAAATCTACCTTTTAACAATCTGTAGGAGCAATGAGCTTTAAGAGTGCTCCGAAGAGACGGAGACTGATAAGATAGTAGTGGGTGAGGAAGAAACAAGATATTAAAACATCAAGGTAAGATATTGAGGAAAGGGGACAATGGAAGGAGAGCAAGGGTTAAGAGGATTTTTAAGAAACACCGGGTAAAGACTGATGGACAAAAGAGGAAGAAGAAATGAAGAAGGAAGGGAGAGGCAGACAGGAGAAATGAGAGAATGGGAAATGGGAGGGAGAGAAAGAGCAGGGCATTCTTTCCCCTTTTCTCCTTGGTTTTCTGTAAGAGTAGCTCAGGGAGATAAGGCTAAAAGGTCCGTCAGTCTGTTGTGGAACAATCCATTCTGTGTCTCTCCCTTTTTTCCTCTCTCTCTCTTTCTCTCAAGATACTGCCTTTCTCTCTGTCTAATGGCAACTCAGATTTCTAGCGATGCCTCTTGTGATATGGCTCATCTCTGGTGGCATGGTTTACTGACATCACTTGTCCAATACAATATACTCTCATCCCATAAAGAGCAAACCAGCCTTGAGTCTAATGCGACAGTAAAATTCTGCCAACACTATTCCCCTTCTAAGGAACAAACCTTCAATATAGCTAATATTCAAACCAGTGTCATTTATTGATATAAAGAAAGACTATTCAAAGCTACAATAAAGGGTTGAAATTATGTCTTCATTTAACTGAGCTGTTCAAACCCTCGTCCCTAATCGCTCAAAGCAGAGCTCAGAGACAAACACAAACCAAGGAGGATTTAAAAGAACAAAACCAACACAAAACACAGGCCCACGTGCCTAACAAAGACTCCAAAGTCTGCCTCCCCATCCCGTGTCCTCTTTTAAAAAGAGACCTTCATCTCTTGGCATTCCTGTTATGAAGAGACTTTCTTCGAGAGGAAAAAGGAGGTGTGTCAAAGACATGGGTCACAATGTTTACGAAGACTACTTTTAATCCAATCACAGCATCCCCTGCTTTTATTTCCTGTTTCATGGGATTAAAATTAAATGAAACATAATAAAAAACAAAATTAATTTATGGCTGTAGAACACATTTTTCTGTTTTAAAGGGAGGGAATCTACAAAGGCTGCAAGTAAAAGAAGCTAATTAGTTTCTTAGACTTTAAATTTTAATTTGTATTTATATATTTCTAAAGGGAATTTTGATGTAAATCCAGCAAACAATATCCAACAATCTTTGAATATTATTAAAAAACTTCACAAACTCTGTTCTTTCTATTTAAAAGTAGTATCTGAAGTTAAGACACCAGTTAATCAGTAAATAATGAGCTGTGAATCTTTCTCTCTAAATCAATTCAGTATGTTTTATTGGCATGAATGTCAGGTGAACAGCGTTAAGGATAATACAAATACAATTCATTAAGTAAAATAATAAAAAGAACAAGCAAATGGCAGAAAACAGTAAAGCACATGGTTTGTGTGTGTGTGTGTGTGTGTGTGTCTCCCTCTCTCTGACCTGTTGCGAAGCTGCCTGAGGGTTTAAATAACTGTCTGGTGCCAGGCTGCCTCACCCCAAGGCCTTGTGGGAGATGAAGAAGAGGTCAGCAGAGGTGGTGTGTGTGTGTGTGTGTGTGTGTGTGTGTGTGTGTGTGTGTGTACATTTGAAGGTGTATGCCCTTGCCTCACCATTGAGCCTGGACAGACGTGGAAAGGCAGATAAATGGAAAAAGTGTGTTAATGGAAAGACATAGGAAAAGGTGGAAAGAGAGATGAGTGTATTACAGTCATGGGACCCAGAAGGCTACACAACAGAGGACAAACGGTGGCAGAAAATCATCGGGAAAAATGTGGATCTATATTCAAGCCAATGACAGATGCATAGTAACAAATTTGGACTCCTGGTACAGTAAAAAATCCTGGTCCTTCTTCAAATTTAAAGCTCAGCAAATTTAGATGCCATATAATTTTTTTTTACACACGCAGGAACTGGACTGCTGTTGCAACCGCCTTCAGCCAACCTCTTCGCTCTGCTATCACATTGCCATTGCAGCACTTCTGGGTGTGAGCGAACACCTCAGACCCACAAGCAGATGAAAGAGAGGTCAACCCGTTGGGATAAACCTCTTCTAGGGCTGACCAGGGCTAGAGGGGCTGCCTGCCTGGGTGGCACAGCCTTCACCTCCGGATGAACGGGTCTGGTTGTGATTTGGTTCGACTGACACTAAGACACAGCAGAGTCTTCCTTCGTTTTCTTTTTTTTGTTCCCAGGATGCCTTGGCTAACGTCGGTTAGGAAGGGGTGACAGAGAGGTCAGGGGGGCTCCTGTCGACTGTGCCCTCAGGGTGAATCCTGGGGAGGGAGGGATCGCAGAGTGGTAGTTGTCGGGGTGGGGTGGTATCCCTCAGGAGCCTTGCCCCTCCCAAATCAAAACAAACAAACAGAGTGGTCTTCTGATCTAATCTGGCTAAAGCCCTCTAAACAGTTGGCCTGGAGCAGCTACTACACCGGACTGCGACTCGTCCTGTCCCTTACAGCAACTTGGAAGTACTGTAACTGTAATAACTTCTTTTTACAGCAGCTTTGCATCGTGAGCTCGTCCACATTAATACACTGAACATATTGGAGGTTAGTCGCAATGCTCTGCTTTGAACTGGCTTAAGTGCTCACTTCTAAAGATTGAAGACGTGGAGCACGTTTGACTTATTTACAGATGTTACAGTGACTAAGCATTGTACTGAATACTGACTGACATCCAGTTACACGCAGTACTTTGTGGGCTACTGCCTGGGAAAGCCAACACATTTGGCTCTTCCAATCCTCACCCTAAACATTCCTTCTGTTTCTGTGTTTTGAAGCTTTGCTATAGTTCAGACAGTAGACTAAACTTCTCACTGGCTAACTGTTACCCCAACACAATGCTAAACAAATTCCTCTTCCTCAGTGGTGCACCGACCAATCGCAGCACAGCGTTCTGTCAGCTGACCGGTGAGAGAAGATGAGGGTGAGATTAGCCCAATCAGGGGTCAGGCTGAGGTTATCACAACCACTCCAAAACTAAAACAGATGGGAGAACGGAGTGCAGCACGACTCAACATCTACTGTCGTGCTCATATCTTTAGGCCATGTATTCTCCAGCTCCAGTGGACTGGAAGAATGTCAGACTTAGTTTTGAATTCTGGGTCATGTTGCTTTAACAAAACAGAGTGTGGATCAGCAAGTCTGAGGCGTATAATACGACACATGATAAAACATGTAAATCTTCTGACCCTCGCAGGGACCAATACAACATAAAAACCACAAGAAATTCTGAATAAAGCCCAAACACAATATTCAAATGCATCTCTCCGTATGTTCATGATCACACAGATCCATTTTTTACATTACAGGATTGCAGTATATTATCACACAAACACACCTAAAAGGAGTTCACGTTCATTTGAAGTTGCAGGGACTGAGAGCACTCGCCTTTTTGGGTTGAAATCAACATTAGGGGCCTAAATGTATACAAAAAATAACACACAATAGATGCACACCTAGACATGGTTTGTTGTGGTTGTAAGGGTTTGTGATAAATCAGAGATAATAGTAGGATACAAACCTATTCTCTTATTTTCTCTCGCTTTCTGGTCCTGGACTTGTCTTCCACTGGTCTCTTGGAGTACAAATAAAAATGTGTGTAGTTTGCGCCAAACATCATTCTGTCGTCTGTCAGTCTGCTCTTGCTTTTTCCCCCCACTTTGTCTATTTTTGCATAATTGTTTGCTTGTTTTCTTCATTATCTCTCCATCTGGAATTCAACTCCCTGCAGTGATAAACACAAGGCCCCTCTCAGTCTCTCTCCGTCATTCTCTCTCCAACTCCTTGCACCTCGATGAGATGTAATTGTGATTAACAGCGCCACGACAAGAGGACACGAGACTTAAGTCATGGCAGAAAAACAAACAAACAAAACCGAACGAGATAAAATGATGGAAATATGTACAAAATCTTATCTCAGATGCTAATTGTTTCCGTGTGGGAGGGGAGGGTTGCCGTGGAGAGGAGCGGTGCACATGAGGGAGGGAAAGAGGAACCTGAGAATATCCTCCCTGTGCGTTTGGCCTGCGCCTGACTTCAGAGCTAAGCCCTCTCTCAAGAGAAGGTCAACACCAGGTTCAACTTTTCACCTCGGCAGCCTCAGAGAACACACTAAATACCAAGGATTACACCATGGTGCGCTGCAATATCGCCTGGCCTACACTGCATGTCAGAACAGACGGCACATTTCCAAACTCCCAAAAAATGTAATAATATATTTTCAATATAAAATAAATGCTACAACACAATGTTCGTTGCAATAGGGTCAGACACGCTTAGAACAACATAAAATACGAGTGCATATAATGGAAAAGCAATAGTAGAAATCTGCCTAATCATTATTACTAATTACATTTTTTTTATCAGATTACATGCAAACAACATTTTGGTGACACCCATTTACTCACAAAGTCAGCAGAACATCAAAGGCGACACCACAGCCCCATGTTAACCTCTTGTACTGAAGGGACGAGTGGGCAGACTACAGTGGCGGGCAGTCAGTGACCCTTAATTTGATTTTTGGGCACCATGTCTAGAGTGTGTGCACGTGTGTATGTGTGTGGCCATGGCGATGTCAACGCCGGTCAGGTGTGACAGAACAGACAGACGTACAGACAGGCAGGCGGTCGGCTGGCGTCAGCGGGCACACGCCCGTCACGACACACCACACGCAGGAAGCCGCATACCGCAGCACCCACACTGCGTGCACACAATGAGCGCTCAGTCCCCCGTATCACGCACCAGCGGCAGCAGCAATGTGAAATATTCACACAGGGACAAAAGGTAGAGAAACAGGCCGGGGAGGGAGGGGTGGACCTGGAAGGTGAGGACGGAGGAAAGGGTTCAAGAAAGTGGGGTTGAAATGTTAGAAGTGACCTGAAATAATAACTAAGCGTCCAGACAAATGTCTCTCTGCACAGCTGTTTGAGAGCGTCTTGCATACAACAAGAAAAAAGTTTCTACATGCAACATTCATTTTGAGATTTACTTTGACAAAAATATTTTTTAGTAAGGAAGACGTCCTTAATGAGGAACAACCTTAATTTTAGAATTATTTTACTTTTTTTACTACTTTTATTTTCCTCTAATCATAACTACAGCTGAAACAATTGATCTGTTACACAAATAATTTTGTGTAACAATTTTAAGTTACAATTTACCATCAACAATTTTTATAATAAAGGAATTCATATATAAAGGAAGAATTCTAGCTTTTCAGGTGTGAGGATTTGCTGCTCTTGATGATGATGGTAACTGAACGTCTTTGGTTGCTGACTGTTGGACCAAATCATTTCACAATGTCACTTTGGGCTCTGGGAACTTGTGATGAGCGATTTAACAATTTTATATACTAGAACAATGCATACATGCATACAGCAAACATCTACAGCTAATCTGTATTGTATATAAATAATATTTAAAATAATCCTTAGTTGAAACGCTAAACACAACTTTAAGTCAGTCCCTTTCTAAAATATTGCAGTAGTTTCTATGTAGAACTTTCTAGATAAACTATTTCTCTTCAAAATGTAATTTCAACACAGTAATACAACACAAAAACACAATGTTTCTGTGCTTTGTATGAACTGGAAAACTGCAGAGATATTAGTTAGTAGTCAACCCTGACTATGGGACCTGAGGTTAGAAACACTACAGATGTTTTACAGCTCTCTCCCGCCCTCTGGTGGAGCAGCAGGAGATCTACACGGACTCCCTGCCCTTGCTGCTCAACCTCCTTAATAAAACTTCCTTGACTCAGTCTGACCTGATGTTTCTAACCTTGTGGGGATCTGGGGGATGAACAGCAAAGATATTAATGTCAGGCATGTGTTAAGAAGTTGCCTGAGCATTTTCTGCAACCAGTGCTGAGCCGAGTAGAGCGGGGCCCTCTCAAGCTATTTGCCGACACCCTGAGCCCCGTACATCTGGTGTTAATCAGCAAAGCTTACACAAACACACACATATAAAGAGACAGACACACACAGGCAAACTCCTCTGCAAAGATCCCCTTTAGAAAATCCCTCTCAACTCCTGAACTTCCGACATGACTGGGGTCAACACACTTGCCCTGGATCTATTAGTACACACACCACGGCCATGTAATAAGAGCTGGGGAGTTGTTACAGTACAAGGAGCTCTCACACATGCATGTGCGCACACACACAAAATACATTTAGGGGCAGCACATAACTAATTCAATTCAATTCAATTCAATTCAATTTTATTTATATAGCGCCATATCATAACAAAGTTATCTCAGGGCACTCAATCACATGGAGCCGGTCGAGACCAACTTCCACGCACACAAAG
>JAVQJD010049242.1:0-16001 GCA_036023655.1 Nannoperca australis
AGGAACAACATCTGAGATCTCTGTCCAGAAGAGTACAGTACTAGGAACAGCTAAGATACTGCGCAGGACCCTCAAGCTCCCAGGCCTCTGGTAGAGGACCCGAGCTTAGAGAGGAATAGGCCGCCAGCAGGGGCGAGAGGGGAATATATTATATTATTATCTATATTTTGTACCATGTACATACAGTGCAGAGGTAGTTATACACAGGGTTCATACAAAGTCTTAATTTGAACCTTTTTGGTTGAAAAGTTAGAAATATGCTTGAATTCAAATATGCTCCTTGAAAAATGCACGATCTGGTGTTTCATCATCTACACAATCACTCATGTAAATTACACAACTTTTAATATTTGAAATGAAACGATCCCATCATCATATTTGTTTGTTGTCTCCTGGCATTTATAGTAACAACTTAGATGTGATGATAAAGGCTTCGAGAGTCTGGACATTTTTGGTTTGTGTACCTTGAAAGTGCTTCAAAAGTGCTTGGATTATACTCTTAAAAAGCCGAACTAACCCTACAGTATAGCTTCAGAGATGTTGATGCCTCTAAAAACCTGCATATCTATTTATTCTGTCTTTTTGTAAATCCAGGAAGTCTTTAAGAGTTCTTGCTCATTATTTGACATCAGATAGCGATGGTGATGATGTTGTGCTTCATTTAAATATGAAGACATTTCTATATTCTCATTTGCAAACGCTGTATGCTTAATCAGAACTCTATTTAGACTTTCCTTCAAAGGTTCACTGCCTTTGAAGGAAAATCATTTGGAAAACATGCAGTATGTTAACTCGCATACGCGGTTATTAATAACTTACATTATATAGCACTTTTCAAAAACAAGTTACAAATTGCCTTACAAAAAAACATTAAACCATATATGTGAGTGTGTATATATTATATTATATATATGTATATATATATTACATTACATTTAGGCATTTAGCAGACGCTTTTATCCAAAGCAACTTCCAAATAAGAGCTTTACATAAAGTGCATAGAATCATGGGCGAAAACAACAAGATGTCATATCAAATAATATGAGTGCTGGTGATGAATCACAAGTGCTATAGGTAAGTACATTGCTGCCAGTGGCAAAATCGAAAAGAGCATTAAATCTAGAAACAGATTATGTCCGTTCATAATCAATCACAGTACACAGTATTTATTCCTTAAATTGTGTTTATATGCACTCTTAAATTAGATCTTTTAAGGACGAATAGTATTATATTGGCTTACAGTATACTATTAATGTATTCACTCATACTGTATACAGAGCAGGAAACCAAAGAGGCTTGTTCCTTATGCATCACCTGCCCTCACGATGTGACTGTGTGTCCCTAATACAAACTGGCCTTGACTGTAGCTTTGACTGTGTCTAAAAGTGACTCACAGTAGTCTCTCATGTTACCCCTAAAGAAAAAAACAAAACAAATGGGTGGTGTGTCAAAAAAGATCCATCACTGAACTGCTGTAACAGCCTGCTTTGCCTGATCCTTTCCTGTACTATAGTGACACCTCTGGCTGATGAAGGGCACGAGATGCTGAATCCACCGCACACTCCATTAGGCATTTCCTTCTCACCGAGGGTTAAGATAAATCAGATATACTACATGTACTACATGCCCCATTGAATACTTGTAGATTACTGCCTCTGTTCCTGATAATAGCACAGTTTTCTGGCAGACTGCGTGTAAGTGTTTGCCTTATATTTGCAAAGCTTTCTGCATATTTTCTCAGCTTGTTTTTTAGCCTTGTAATCCCGGCTGCCACAATGCAATGCAGATGCCTTTGCCAGAAAACCTTAACACATAATACGCTCTGTGTTGTTCCTCGCATTTGTTTTAAGTGCTGCTATCCTCAGATATGTGGTGCCCCCCAGATATATTGGCACTCTCAATAAAAGCTAAACTCCAAATGCTGTAAAAAGATAAAGAAGAAAATTAATGGACCATATTGTCAACTTGAAAAAGTAAGCAGCTGTTGGTAATCAGGAGTACACAAAGGCAGTGGTTACGCATTGGTGCACTGCAAAGTTAAACACACATATTTAAGTCAAAACAACAACCGTCAAGATCAAGAGATCAAGCTCTTGTGTTAATATGCTAAGTGTTCTTTGAAACGTTTGAATAGATTTAGGTCAGATTTGCATTCATTTGCAATTCACTGCCATGTTGTATTTGATACTTGACGTTGACTTTGCTTTTTATCTGAATGGATACTCTCTAGATGGACTATTAATGACTCTTTTCATAAGTTTACGAGTCTTCTTAATGCACTTGCATCATCAGCTGACACCGCCCTATTGTTAACAGCAGAATGTCATCATGCATGCTAATACATGACTGCTGTGAGCTGGGAATATTTTATCGCTATACAAGGAATATTTTGGTGAATCTATTTACATAATGGAAGGTTTTTTAAGGCGGCTTTCATTAGAGTTTAACTGGTTCTCTGTCTCCGCCACATCACGTATGACCCCACCCCCCAAAAAAACAGGAGGATATTTATGGGTTATTACATATTACTTTTTACAAGCACATATTAGAAGGGCGAGAAAAAGTGATGCATTGTAGTTGAGTTTCACTGAGCTCTGTAGCTTGTGGTACGCCGTGCAGTTACAGTACCCATAATGGGTATCAGCTACAGCTTTGACTATGCTCGCCATGGCGTCCCACAATGCTCTCCTCATTTGTTGGCTTCACTACAGGGCGCCAGCTCTTTAAAGAGAATGAAACCTTTCTGCGAGATAAAGGGCACATGGAGCTCACTTAAGAGCAACCCTACCTTGTTCTTTTGCTTTTTTGCAGGCTTACAGTGCAAAAATGGGGACATGGGGAAAAAAGAGCACCGCAGGATAGTAATTAATAATTTAATAATAATTTTTAGTGGCTGCACATATTTCTCAGTAGTGGATAGCTAACCCAGAAAGGTAAGAAAGACAATTTCTTTAACAACTAGCTCCTTGGTAATACTATCTGACCACTCAATTTACATAAGTAAAGCGAAGTAAAGGAATCCTCCATCAGCTCTGTGTTTATCTTTCTCAGCGGTGTTCTGAATCTGGGGCTTATTTCCTTCCTCCTGGTTGACTTTACCCCCTCTGTCATTTCCTGTTTCTTCTTTTTATTATCCTAAAGCCAAGGTGCACAATGTAAGCGATGGCTCCTTTGACTGGGATTCTGAGGGAAAGTATTAGCGAGTGTGGAGAGGAGAGGGGGCTCAGCAGGGAGAAGATTAAATTATCTTCTTTGAAGGTGTGCTGGTGCTTTCATGAGACAGAGGCCATTATTAATATGCAGTGACACATGCATACATCCAAAATGATCCTGGACGCTTCGTCATGGATCATAAAATTCCCCAAGGTGCCTTTCGCTCATTGCATACTGAGAGCCGCCACCACATCTCTTCTAAATCATAGCGGTTCCACCAGGATATATGGAAAGAGGGCAAGAGAGACAGAAAAAAGGGAAAATGGCACTTGTGTTTTATTAGATTGCCCAGACAAAATTATATTAGTTTTGAGCAGTTTGACTCCATAGCTGGCTGCAGTGGCCTGTGTGTGGGTGACAGGAGGGCCAATGAACAGATTGTGGGGTTTGCATGGCTTGCAAGAAGGTTAAATGGGTCATGTAAGCTGCTGTCAGTCTGGGGCATGGCAATTTCATCTTTTGATTTGTTGCTGGCATTAAAGTTGAACTGTTGTCTGATGCACTGTGCACTAAAACGGACTGTATACCAGTGGCGTAAGGTAGTTACAATGGGCCCTAGTGCACACTAGATACTTGTTATGAAGCGCGCACACACATACACACACACACACCATTAGGCGTATAAAGGCGAGTTGATAATAAAAGGAAGCCTATAGCACTCAACGAGACAGAAGAGAGCTGCAATATTTAACAACAAACAACACAATGTCCTGAAATCTGGCCATTTACACAGTCTGCATAAACCCCATCAAATGATGGTTTGTGATGATAACAACCTTATTTCTGCCATACATCCTACATACAGAAAATGACTACGCATTAACAACATCTATGAATACAGCCTGCCAGTCACCAGAATGTCACTCACTCAGCTGAAATCACCTCAATATCCTTTTATTATTCATAACGGGAGTAACAATGTATCACCAATGTATCACACAGGACCAATGGTAAGTGCTTTTTTAATTCTCAATACCCATGACTTAAATAAAAAAGTGTAATTCTCTCAAAAACACTGATGAAAATTCATGGTTTGATAGAGACACACACACACACATCTGAAAAAGCCTACAATAATGTATGTATAACTTGTCTTGAAATGTATATCTAACACAATAGCATAGTTTGCCATCCTAACGTTACCTGCTGCATGATTGTTGACACAACACGACTGAAGACAGCCCAACCGCTGCCTTGCTGCTAAGTTCTTGTCCGTGGGCTGGCGAATAAAAACAACAAATAAATCTAATTTCTGCAGCTTTGCTACCTTCTCCTCCTGTTCTTTTCTTTCTCTGTTTAGGCATGATGACTCTTTGCTTGACTTGCAGATGTGCTTCTCAGCTTGTCTAAACTAGCTACCGTAACTCGTATATCTATAGCTCTCATCACATGATCAAATGGAGACTTCATTGGACAACATCAAAATACATTTTACCCAGCAGTCATCATTGTGACAAAAATACCAAAGAAAATTATTAATTTTTATAGTTTATCTATTACTTCATGTAGAATAAGCACATATTTTTGAACTGGTGTTGTTTCTCCAGTATCCTCCTCATCCGGGCCCGTGCTCGTTATGGGCCTCCCTACCTCACAGCCCCAGTGCAACCGCTCTACCTGTCTATATGTACGTCCCTGCTGTATATGGTATATTGCTTTAGACATGACATTGACAGTATAGCATGCTGTTCTCTAATTATTCTAATCAGCGACAGGTAGACGAGTTCAACCAGCTATATGGGATAATTTACCTGTCACAGTGTGACAGTGAGATAATACCCGTCTGTGATCTCATCTCTTATCCCCCTGACTGCTCCATAGAAGCACCTAGAACTTCTTTAAATAGCAATACTCACTTAATTCTTCAGATTTTTTAACTCCATTGAATAAGTTATGCCCAGAGTTTGCTCATTATACAACTGGACAGAAGCGTCAACAACGTCAGACAGAGGTTTGCAAATAGTCATCAACTGTGTAATTGGAATTTCTACACTTTTACTCCCTTGCTCTGCCTTCTGCCCAAATGAGCTATCATCCTAGATTTATTTTCACATCTCAGGGAGGCCTACTATGACTAAGCACTGACTATTAGAGGCGCTCTGTCATGCCTGTGGTTTGGAGTGGGTCGTTAAGTATAGAGCAGAAAACAGTTTGGCCTGGGTGCTCACAAGCTTAACATGTAACGTACATGCAAATAGGCACACATTTAGCTCTCTGCATGGTGATAAACTGAAATGCATAAGGCAATAAAAGCCTTTATGATCCACCAACTAAGCTAACTGTAATATTCTTCTGAAACAGCAAGAGTTGCTGTTAAGATTTGAATGGTTCGCAGTGGCAAGGCTGCATTTGCATGGCTGCCTTTTATGCCTCTGTATGTTATGGCCCACTTCAGTGTAGGAAACAACGTATAATTTGCTGACAACATTATTAAAAGCCTCTCACTGGGAAGCAAAGTTGTAGTTTTTTTGGGTTAGTGTTAGAGTTGGTTTGGGGACTAGGAGTTTTTCTGGTGGATTGTTTTGCCTGTGAACTGGTGGAAAGACCTCGCTACTTGTGCAATATGATTATTGTTTATCAGGCAAAGCTGGTTGCTGGGTGAAGTTTCTTGGTATTAGGTATGATGGTCCAGCCTTAGACAAATTTCCATGGCTGCTTCTCATGTCCTCTACTGCACACCAGAGATCCTGGGTGCTAATCCCAAATGTGTCAATTTAATGGCGAGATGGCTAGAGCTAATCAAGAATGATGTGTTTGTCTGATAATCAATGACTTAATTTTTGGGCATGCGTTACTTCCTCATATTTTTCACCTGGCCAACAACATTTTGAAGACATATCCCTAAAACTGTACAATTAATACATCTGATACGTTTGGTAGCAACTAGGTGCTACTCGGCCTTGGCTGGAAATTATATAACTTAACTAACATCAGACCTCCCCCGTGACCCTTTAGAAGATATGACTGGACATTGATTTACTCCCTCTGTGTTTTCTGGATGGATGATCAGGGCAAAGGCTCTTATCTCAATTACAGCGTGAAATGGAGTGTATCCAAAAATATGATTCTTTACGGCAGATACACTCAGGCCTGCGCACACTGCCAGCGCACATGCACAGGTAGACACAGATTTAGAGCAACAGGGTGACATGGCACAATCAGACACAGTTTGCTGTGCGTGAAATGAACAAAACGGACATATGCTCCTCCCCTGCAGTGGGTGTAGTGTGTTTCAGTTTGCTCAAGCCTAACATGTGATGGCCTTTGGTATGCTGCAAAACAAAATAGATTTGGTTCCTCCATGTAATGCCACAGTTTTGGCTAAACAGGGTGTATATATTTAATATTTTGCCTCTTCAGGACACAAAAAAAGTATTCAAATAAAATAATCTGTGAAGGAGGAATCACTGTTTGGTTGAACTGTTGACATTGATCTCATATTCATAGAAGTGTAACAATGTAGTCTGCTGTTAGGAATGGAAAAAAAACGTAATTTGCTCCTGATTACTGAGCAGCAAAAGTAATTACTCGTTACTTTTGTTTCTCAGCCCAGCTTTGCCAAAGGTGTCTTCACAACAACTACACAACACACCTACATGCCATTTATTTTGTGATTTTGGAAACAAGACATTGTGGTTTAACAAGCAGGATGCCCTACTATTTGGAAGAATTTACTGACCATCTAGCAGCTAGCTTAGCCTCAATGACTGCACAACCTCAGCTGTGTGGTTCACACACGCCCTCAACTCTAAACATTAAGTGACTCCTGAATGTAGGCTTACTCATGGCTATTTTCTTTTTTTAAATATATTTGTATTAAGAATGATGGTGCATGAGACAAAACAATATCCGTTGTTATCCACCTCAGGCCCCATGGCAAGCTAGAATGTTCTGGATGCATGTGTCCGTCTGACTCCTGATAAGACAGTGAACAAGCCGACCCCCAAATGTCAAAGTAAACGAGCTGGGATTAGTAAATCATTTAAAATTGTAACATACACACATATGTGTACATATGCATACATGCATTCACAGTAAAATCCACAGATCCTTTACATCAGGTTCATATACTGTAAGTGTTGGTGTGAGAGGATATGTAGTGCCTGTAGCACATGACCTTACACCTGAAGAGATGTCAAATATTCATTTCATTCCTGCTCCAGGCTACTTGCTTCCTGAAGCCCTGTCATGCCCTCCAGGGCCACGTCCTGCATTATAAATGCAAGAGTGGAGGTCAGGGACAACAAATCAGAATATGATTTTGCCAGCAGGGACCCTGAGGGTTTGCTTTAATGATAGTGATAGTAGAGGGCCAGGAGTCAAATCCAGGTCCTGTTTAACATGGGATGGTGCAGAGATCAGTGGGTGTACGACTTGTTGTCTTGCAACATCTAGATGACAGAGATTTAAATCATTTTAAGACAGTTCTGATCTGTACTGTGTTTTCATTTGTACTGTGAATGATCAGAATACAGGAGAAAAGCACATATTTGTCACCTTTAGTAGAAAAAAAAAAAAAAGAACACATTACATTTTATGATCATATATCAAAAGATGTAATTTGGCACTCAAGTAATTCGGCATCACCTTGTTCTTATTCCAGTGATATAGATGGCTCATACGTTCTTTGCCAAAAATAAAATGTAATTGCTGAGGATATGAATCATTTTATGAGTGTGATCTTGTGTCCCTGCGAGGCCTGCTGTCATTTGTAATACAGAAAGTTGCAGACTTGCCAGGTGCATAGAGGGAACCATTGCACACTTATCTAATTTCTCATCTGTAATACCCCTATATATCCTTCTGCCTTTCCCCCTGATATTTAGATTAATGTGAAAACTAAAGAACACAAAGAGCAATTTAAATCAGAGCTGTCTTGGAGCGTCAAGAGTACACCTAAGAAAACATATTGTGATAGAAGTTTCATTGCCGTAATGCCAAAGAAAACTCTGGCCAGTATGGTAACCATCTTTAAAGTTTAAAACTAAATCCTAAATGACATGATGTAATCATAAATTGTAGATCTGACTTGATAAATCAGAATTTCCTTCCATTGTGTTTTCACTGGGTTTCACATGCTGCAATCCATCTGTGACTCTAGTCCTCGGTGAACACCTTACACTTTGTGTTACAGCTGCCAGAAAAAACCCCAGCTGAATGAGTGATTACCTGGCTCACTCGCTTTCTCTTCCTTTTGTTCCTGAACTGATCGAGCTGCTAAAGCTCTGCTTGGTGTTTGGCGGCTCCTCAGTTGGAGAACTCAGGGTCCTGGCCAGTGAGGAGACATTACAGGTTGCTCCGCTATGACAGGTATCTATAGACGTCATTGACTTTAAATTAAAGCGAGGTGTGAGGTGCTCAATCATAAGAGTGCACTCCGGACACAGCTACAGTGTGATGCATGGGCTTTCCTCCCCGGGCCTCACGACAGTGCACTGCGATCAGAGCTAAATTACACCAGCGACCCGTGCTCCTTCTCCTGTCCCCAGCTGTCCTCCCTTTCTGCACACTACCAAACACTCCCATTTTACACTCCATGGAGCAACACTGTTTTTATTACCTTACTACACCTCTCACACAAACACTTACAAAATGTTGCAGTTTTTACTCTACAGTATGTTAGACCTAGAAGTGCACTATATGTCGGGGTGGAAGTTTTTTACTGCGCTCAGATCAGGTAAAACCCCCACACCTGCATGTTGGTGTATACTGAACATTTTCCTTTATGTTAAGATTGAAAGGGCTGTCAGTGTTTGTGAATCAGGCCTCATTCAAGACTTGGAAATGATGCTTGAAGGACTATAATAATGTTTTTTGTACCTTTCTCACATCTAATCACACATACTTAACATTACTGCTACCATGCTTAGCATATTACACACTATTCCACAACAACAACATACTCATAGTTGTTAGATTGACTTATTGCCCTTTTGGCAGTTACATCTTTTTATTTGTTTCGCAGGGGGTAAATCATGCAGAGATTGAACTTGCCTATGTCAAAATATCCCCCTTTTTTGGAGTGATAAGGACAGCAGGAACTGCTTTGAAATATCTTCTTGTTTGTGTGTTCAAGGTTCAAACACCTTGCTTATTGTTTGTCTTTTGGGATTGTGTTTCAAACTTCATACTCTAGCTATGAGTGCAGAGACTGTTCAACCTAACTATTGGCAAGAGGTGTTTTGCAAGAGACGATGTTAGGTAATAGTAATTAGTCAAGGTCAAGGTCTTGACAGTTTATCTGCGTCAAAGAAATGTGAGACTGTCTAAAAAAACAAAAAACAACAGCATCTGTTGTTTCAGCATATACCCCTAAACGAATGAAATGTTCAAGTGACCAAGCCCTCTGGCGACTGTAGGAATAATGACTCTATTCTATGTTGTTTGTGTCGTTTCATTTGAGCACTTATTGATAAATCCAAACAGCACAGCCTTTGTAGCCCTGTTTTTTCTCTCTCTTTCTCCTTATTCTCCTCCTTTCTCTCCCTCAAAATTTTCATACAAGACAAGGTAACATTGCTCAATTTCATGGTCTAATGAGCCTCTCATCGCATGAGGTATCATACTGGCTCACAACATGTCAATTTTGTTATGGGAAGGGGGGACTTTATTCCAATTAGGTTCTTGTACTAACTGGTGTGGAAGACTGCCCACTCCAAACAACTACCTGAGAAAAACAGACACTGAAGCTACTCAGAAAAAAGCGTTTTGTGCCGCACACTGGGGTGGAAACTGAACCCAAACTTCAACTGATCATATGTTCATGATTATCACATGTCAGAACTGTACACCCATTTTAATGATCTGAGACAAGACGCATGAATGCCATTTACTTAAATAGAAGAAAGAAAATGATAAAGAGCATCCACCTGGATCCAGCAAACATCCTCCCTTTTGAAAGCAATGATGAGGCTCCTCATAGGACACATCACATGTGCACACATATGCAAACTCACTGGAATCAGAAACACACACACACACACACACACACACGCACTTGAAGAAATGATGAAAGGATTCATAATCACAACTGCTGAACCTAATAAAAGGCTAATGAGCCTTTTGCCCTGCTGTAATACACCAGCACCATTTATCACCATTTTTCACCACATGTTGCAGCAGCCTTGGAAATGATCATCTGTACCCTTGTGTTATGTGTAGACTACAGGCTGACATGCTTGCCTGCTTCCATTCATGGCATCTTGGGAAAAGTACAGCTCCCTAAATCCTGATGTCAAGGGTTGCTGGAAGAACCATGGGATCCTTTGTTCCAGTTCCTGTCAGATGCGATGAACCAAGAGCATTAGGGTGTATCCACAACACTGAACACTGTTGTCATTGGCTTTGCCGGAGCAGAGATGTTTCTTATTTTGGATTTATTGGCGGTCTGTTAACAACTCACGAGCACATTACTGCCAACCGTTGGGAAACTCCACATTTGGAGTTTAAAATGCAGCTCCAATTTTTTCTTTTTTTCTTTTCAGAAGTAGAAAGTTTCTCCAGTTGCTATAAAAGCACAATGAGGACAGAGGTAGAGGCCAGACATGAGAAGCCTACTCAGGTTTTTTCTTGAGTGGGAACTTGTTTTTTCAAGTGGATGGAGAATGTAATTCAGGTCTGCTTGAATGGTTGGAGCCACGTGTGCAGTATAAACTAAAACAGGCAGGCACCGTTCACATGAATAGAAAAATCGTATTTCTCATGTGTGTGAAAATGTTATTTCATCAATTAGAGTACTACAGTACCCAGAAGCACTGGCTGGACACCCACAAAGAAAGGACAAAACGTTGCTATAAAGGCCTCCCTTTCTACTGCACACTGTCGACCTTTCTGCTGATTTAGCATGTCCTTTTTGACAGCGTGTTTTGCTCCAAGACAGAGACATACATTGCCCGAGAGGACATTCATGTGCTCTCCAACCCATTCATTCAACAAGAAGAAATTACATTTTCCAATTGTCTGCTGCAAGATGAGAGAAGTACATTGGGGGCAGGAGGATGTGTGGAGAAACACAATCAGCACAGAGTAGAGCCTGCAAATATCCCATCAAAGTGAATTTCATAGAAATAACATTTGAAAGCACAATCAAAGACTTCTGACCTTTGTTCCTTGGGTTTGGTGGTTTTGGTGGTTTATTCGCTTTTGCGAGGAACTTGATCCTAGCTGTTTGTCATATGCGTTAAGTTTCACATGTTCCTGGAAGCACAATGTTGCTGCATTAATTACAGCTTTAATTGGGCGATACACAAGTATACTAAGTTAAAAATATCTTAAATGTGCAAAACATCTCTGCAGGGATAATATGTCCTCCTAGGAACATTATGTTGTAAACAAAGAAAAAAGAAACATTTAGATATGAAAAGGAACATAATTTCCCCTTATTGGCTATATCTGGGAGCGCTGGAATTCTAAAAGCATATTTGTTGTTGTTCAACACTTACAACAAGTAAACGTCCTACCTTTGGGGATCACTCACTGATGCTGTGGGGAATTGCTTCATCATTTTGTCATCTCA
This sequence comes from Nannoperca australis, assembly GCA_036023655.1. Classification (NCBI taxonomy): domain Eukaryota; kingdom Metazoa; phylum Chordata; class Actinopteri; order Centrarchiformes; family Percichthyidae; genus Nannoperca; species Nannoperca australis. Next base: position 11,729 of record JAVQJD010049242.1, read on the forward strand.
TCTTTGTATGATGTCTGCCCATTTTATTCAATTTTTCATCCACACTCTTGATACGACTCTGCTATGGGTAAACTACAGTTTGATCGCAAATGACGATCCAATGTATTGGCTTAAAAGTGATTTGGGAGCCATCACCAAAACCTTAATTAAGCACATTCACAAAACACTGGGGATGTATAATCAACCGAAAATCAGAAACAGCTGTCAGGCGATCGCAATCCACCTGGGTTTATTGGCAAGTCCACCAAGGACAAAGAGAGTGAAGTACAGCCTAATGTCATGATAATTAGCTGAAACAGTAAGACTAGGCACCCTGCCTATGAAAGCAAGAGAGGTGCTATTAATATAACATGGAATAAATGGCCTTGGAAGACTTCATGGGGATCAGATGCTGTCATCCACTCCGCTACTCATAGAAGTCAGGCTTGTTCAACCTGTGTAATTACCACATATAATTGCCACATTTCAAGGTTGTAATTTTATTTCTATAGCAGTGATTATACAATCCCACCTTTAGTATGCACTTTTAAATGCACTGATACACTGCTTATATGCACAAGCAGTAACTTGCTTTTAGCATTCAAAACTTAGAGAACATGCACTGCTTAGCATGCCTGTGCGTAACACGTACGCCCACACAAGACACAATCAGTATTATCTCTGTTGAGGCACATATAGTTCATTTATATATTCATATATATATAATTATAAATATGATGTTAACTCTATTTTATTGTATGGTTTGTTTTGTGGTTTGTATGATTGTACCTGAAATCTGCTGTAAACCGCGTTTCCTCATTCTCAATACTCACTTCTGTGGAGTTAGCTCCTGTATTGATGCCCAGATGTATGAATGAACAGTGATTTAATTTCAATGTAACAAATCAAAACTGGCCATAGTTTGAATTTGGTCTATTATTTAAAATCAGAATCAGGTTTTAGTTTTTTTAAATCAGGATTGTGTTTAGGAGAACCTTAAGAGAGCCCTGTCCCCCGCTTTCAGTTTACCTGCTCTGTCCCCATGTGTGAGGCAGCTACCTGGTTCTTTTTGGCAACAGTGGATTACCAATGAGGCAAAGTGGGCAAACGATCTTCAAGGGTCCCAAAGGACTTTGTTGTAATTTGATTAATTCCACATTTGTTTGGTAATATGCACTGCCGAAGCTCTCACTGTTTCCCCGGTGCAGGTTGATACAGCCATTCTTAAGTGAAGTATGCATTGCTTTAATTGGTAACAGAGTTCAAACTCTGAGTTACGGTGACTCGTTTCAAATCACAACAGCCTGCTTGACAAATGGGAGTGTTGCAGTGACTCCTAATCTGAAGACCAACATATTGACCGACATGAGTGAAAGTCTTGCCTGGTGTTTTGTCCAATTAACATAAACAATTTGAAAGAGATATGGTAAGCAAATCCTATTAAACAAAGCTGTTTAGGTTTTAGCTTCCTACAATCAGTACAGTGGTTTCTGTAGTGAGATGCTAACAGCTAACCAACTGTTACTTTTAAAACTGTTGGCCAACCCGTTGATTGATTGTTAGATGAAGATAGTTCACCTGGCTTCTTCGTCATACTGCTTTTTAATAAAGAAATCAATCAGCCTGCTCAATAATTGTAACCTAAAATACTGTTGAGAGCTTCTTCTGTAGCGTGACATCATAGCATTTGTTGCAGTGAATTAAGTGATTTCCTTTGCGACAGTTGTAGCATCTCTATACCGCCATGATGCACGCAGCTTGGCTCAGAGGCGAAACAATCTGCAGGATGAGAGATCAGTAACTCGCTGTGAATAAACCTGCAGATATCTCAGGGAACTGGCTATTGGGCCTCTGTGTCGTGCTCTCTTTCTCTGTCTCAGTCAGCTCACTTGCTTCAGTCGCTGCTTTGATTTGTCTCTTTCAGTGTTGCCTTCCCCTGATTACTGTCCCAGTCACTCGCTCTTCCTCCCCAGTCTCATTGTTCCCCTCTCTATTTGTCTCGTCTTATCTCCCCCATCGTTTTTCCTCCCTTAACCGTTTCCCTCTCTTTCTTTCTCCACACCTCCTCTCTCTCTCTCTCTCTCGCTCTCTCTATCTATCTTAACCCCTCCATCTCCTCCTCCTGCCCCATTCTCATCAGACACACACAGAGAGTGATGCACAAACACCATCCCTCACATCTCCAATGAGTACCTTGTTATCATCTTGTCCCCACAGCGGCTTTCTGTCTGGCTCCGTCTCAGCTTGGATTCCGTCACTAATGGGACCGCATCATTTTCGACAGCTGCAATTCCTCAGTGCTGACAAACAGAGATGTGGTGCTGCTCCGCGAAACACAGCTCAGAGGGATTGTAGACTAATGCCTCAGTCTGATTTACACATTTACAAAGGCCTTTTAAAAATCTAATTTCTCTTTGACACAGGCAGGGCGGTTTGCTATAGAATTGCCACATGGCCTGCGAAGGCAACAAACGTATATAAAGCTCACTGGCCTTTTCTCCTTTTCAATCTCTAGTCAGAATATCTTCATGTTGCCATGTTTCACAGTCTTCTGAATTGTCCTTTATTTTTATTTAAAGTAATGCCAGCAACTATCTGAGTATCAGGGAACACAATGCATGAAATATTTATGAGATTTGAGAGTGCAGTGACAACAGACAGTAACTTGTCAGTGTGCTATTCTAGGTTCAGACATCTTAGAAGTTTGAATACGACTCCTCAGGCTCCTCAGATCTGCAGAAAAGAAGCTAAGTGAAACTTCATGAAAGCTTCAACAGTAGCATATGTTGGAGTTTGCCTGCCTTCGATCTCTCAGCCCGCTAATCGTTTCCACTGGGTCCTGCAGGGCAACAACAAAGACTCCCAGAATTTGTATGCCAATCTGTTATTTCTTTTGATAGCATTCTCAACTAAATTTACTTGTTTTTGCCAGCGCTGCTTTCATCTTTCTCAAAAGGAGCACTTAACAGCTGACTTTCCTGTGACACAGGACAGACTTTAAAAGCAGAAGCACACCAGATTAAAAAAATCTAATGTTCTCCACAAACAACTATTTAAAATGATGTTCAGGAGGAAGCTACCCATGCTGAATTAAAGTACAGGGTCACATTTGTCTGTCTTTAACGTGCCCATGTGTACATTTAAAGAGTTACTGGATGCTGTTATCATCCCTTCTGTCCATAAAAAGATCCCTTTCTAAATCAGTTTTAATGTAAGAGAGTGGGTTAAAATCCATAGTCACAGAATGTGCAAAAATGCGTTCCACAATTCAGTGACTTCAATGAGTCTTCAGCAGTCTGAGATAGACAAATGAAGTGAGTATTTTGCAAAGTTAATCTTTTTAGTACAAAATTCCCTTTTTATGTGTCCCCAGACAGTGATTCTTTGCTGAGCTGCTGCAAAAGGGATAGTAACAAAAAGAAGGGGACATTTTAAAAGACTGAAACTTAACTCTTTTTTCCCCTCTATATTTTTACAGGCTTTTAGCAGAATCACTACATGTCATAGTCAGATGTGCCATAATAAGTTGGGCTACTTACAAATGCCACCAATTTGCATTCACCTATTTTTAGAATACAGGTTTTGAAGACATGCCAAAGGAATAGATAGAGGGGAATGTCAGTGTTCCAGGAATATAAGAACTCAATGTGTATGCTTTGGGGGATGTAAACAGAATGTATAACTATTAACTATTATAATAAACAAGTAGATTTTGAATATTTCATCTGTAGAAGGTCAATGAAGTTCCTGTGTAATTCTGATCATTACAAAACAATCGCTTCCATCCTGTTTTTGTATAAACTAAAATAACTATTGAGCATAAATTGGGTATAACAGAACCACAATATTTAAGATACAATAAAGTTCAATAAATAAAATCAAGCATGCCAATGGCACTTTTTTTTCACCGTGTACACACAGTGAAGTATATCACCAGACTGAGAGAATCAGGTCTCCAGTGTTTCATTTTTGCACCTTCATAACCATAAAGTTGGAAGGCTTGAAGGAGAAATAATAATGGTCCAAATTGAAGCAGCAGAACTGCCCCCTATTATGGGTCCACACTTCCCAGAATGCAACTTGAAAGTGTTTTCTGTTAGACCCTTCTACCTTGTAAATATCCACGTCTGACAAACATCATGCATCCAGTTTATAAGGCAGGCTCTTTGTTTTAAATTTGTCTCCAAACTCGTACACTTTGACACTTAAAATTGGTGGACTTCCCCTTTAAACTTTTCATAGAACAGAACATTGATACATACAATATATTGTACTGTCAATGAAATGCCAAAAG
>JAVQJD010049245.1:0-48845 GCA_036023655.1 Nannoperca australis
GTGTGTGTGTGTGTGTGTGTGTGTGTGTGTGTGTGTGTGTGTGTGTGTGTGTGTGTGTGTGTGTGTGTGTGTGTGTGTGTGTGTGTGTGTGTGTGTGTGTGTGTGTGTGTGTTGCTCCTTGTGAAGCAAGAGAGGTGTTATTCTTCTGGTCACCCATTAAAATGACCACAAGGATGCACGCATGATTGGTTTCACACGTGGTTTCTGATACATTTTTGAGTGTGTGTCGATTGTATTTTAATCAACCCATGGAGGTGTTTTCATACATAAGTGGGAAGTGCTTTTACAACTCCCCCTTGAAGGAATTCTGTTTTTGTACAGATTAAGCAAAGACATAATGTGCTGATTAATCAAATTCAGAGGTGCCGGTAGGTTGATGTTTCCAGTCTTTATGCTAAGCTAAGCTAATCGCCTGCTATCAGTCAAATCGAAAGCAAATAACCGCTTTTCTCAAAATGCCTTACCAATTCCTTTAACAGCCCTGCACAAGGTTAAACTGAAGGAGCTATCATGGTGAGCGGGCTAACAGCAGCAGACCACAGAGTAGTAGGCTAAATCAAACATCTTACATTTACATTACATTTAGCAGACTAAGTAAAATAAGAGCTTTACATAAAGTGCATAGAACCATGATCGAAAATGTTACTGTCATTAAACTTAGCCACTTTCCTTGCATTTACTGTAAGCAAGCAGCTGCTTGTATTATTATTTTCCCATGCAGTTCTATAAACAATGGTATAAACCATAGAATGGAATATGGGATAAGAGGAACCACCCCACCCCTATTTAAACTGGAGAACCCTGTGATTTTGCCTGTCACAGTCAAATCAGATTTAACTCTTTGTGAAGTGACATTGGTGGGGGTCAGTTTGTGGCCGGAGATGAATATGTTTCACCCTTTTCCATTTTGGCACAGGTGCTAGTAATAACTCTTAACAGTGGCTCTGTTCGACTCAAGTGTCCCAGTGAGCCATGGCAGTGCGACAGTGAGTAAGAACAATACCAGGGCCCTGAAACTGAAGCAGCCAAATGGAATTCAGCCACCAGTCATTATATTTGTCACCTGGACTCCAATCAGTGAAAGTCACTGAAAACACCTGTAAGCGTATGCAGGGCACTTACCAAAGGAAAGAGTTGTAGTTTGAACAGTTTAGTGTCTGAATCTCAGCGTACAGTGTTTTAGTTTTTTTGTGGCAGCAGTGGGGGAGAGTTTTTAATGTAGGAGGCTGGAATGTGCTTCCTTCAAAACTAAACCCCCTATAGCTTCTGTTACATTCTGTGGTCTAAACATGTCTGGTCATTGGGTGTAATTGCTTCATATTAGATGGAACTAGGGGAGCAACGAGGCCAGACTAAGAATGCTGTTGTCTTGGAGCTCAGCAGGTCACTCAGTACTGTAACTTGACTTTGGCCACTCCAGGAGGTGCAGCGATTATGGGAGGGGAAACACCCAGTTGGACCTTTTGTAGTCTGAGTGTCTCAAAGTGAATAGGATAGTGTGTTGATGTAGAGGATTTGTGTGGCTGCAGAAGGATAGGGATAAAGTTTTGTGCGTTTTTCCCATGAAAGATGTAATAGTGTCTCAGTAAGCCAATGCCATAGCCCAATCTGCTGCAGCTAAATGGGTGAAATGATTGTGTGAAGAAGGTCTGGTGACGTCAGATGACTTGAACAACAAAATATCCGGCCTACTCTGTCACTCAGTGTTATTTGCTAAACACTTATTGGCAATTCATGCGTTCATGATTGGTGCTGCAAAAATCGCCATTGGCACGTTGTTAATCTGGCACTTCTTCCCTTGCATATTCTCCTCGCTACAAGATTAAATGTCTAATTTTGTTATGTAATGGGTATTGAAACTAAAACTTTGTCCTAGTGATATAATATAGCCTCATGATATGAAATAATCAGGATGTCTTACTGAATACGACGTCCAAGCATGTTTTCTCTGTCTTTACGTGAGTAAGTGAACATTTAAAATGCAAAAATGGAGCAGTGTTCAAAACGTTTGGATGGAGAAAAAGTTGGTTTACTCTGACATAAGTTTCTGATACCTTTTTATTGAGCTTGTTTCTGTCAAAATATGCTTTTACGTAGACCAGGAACGATTGGTTGATTAATCGATTAGTCAATTGACAGGAAATTTACTGCAAACCATTTTGATAATCGATTTAACATTTAAGTAATTTTACAAAAAGTCAAGGCTTCCAGGTTCCAATGCAAATATTTTTTTAGATTTTCTTTGTCTTCTAAACAAGACATTTGAAGACATCGCCTTGGATCTTTGTTTTAGACCAAACGATGTATCGAATAATCGAACAGATAATCAGCAGAGTAATGAACACAATCGTTGGTTCCAACGGTACTTGTTGGAAATCTTTACTTTCCTTTAAAACTAATACCACTCTACAACCATGTTGCTTTATTGAATTTGTCCCCACAGGTTTATGTGGTCTTCCTGTATGCACAGTTGTTTGTTCTACCAGGAAGTGTCCCGCAGTTTATGCTCTTATCAGGCATACTCACCTTTCGTCTGCAGAGGGTAAAGGGATCATTGCACAGATGAGTATCAGTTACATAAGTTATATTTGAATAAAGCAGCATGCTCGGTTACGTTGTTGAGCACAAATGACAATATTTTCAAGTAGTGTAGAATTTTAGAGCAGGTCGGCTTAGTGTTGTGCAAAGAACGTGTGTTAGTTCAATATGGGAACTAGAAAATTTGTGATGCAATTGTGTAATAACTACTTTCTGTGGCCCGAGGTGTGGATGTATTAAATAAAGAAAGCATATAATAACTAGTTGAAAATGAGAAGATTAGCATATTCTGTTTTAAGCCTTAAAACTAAGCTGTGTACTGAACTTGTGTGCTTTACCTGCTGTACCTGCACCAGCTGCCTATCAAGCACATTCCTTTTCACGTGCCTTTGCCAAACAACCAAACCAGCCAAACTGTTAATGATAAGACATCGAGGGCAAGAGTGCCATGCCATAAAGTGTCAGTTGTTTGGTCTGCTGATAGATATCGTCACCTTTCGTTCCCAGTACAGATAGTAGATTGTTTTATTTTATAGTCAAACTAAAGTTAAGTATTACTGCCTGTCACTTTCTCTTAATTCTCAAGGTCCAGAAAATGTGTGAAGAAGGCATAAACAGAGTCACTGTCTGCTGGTATTTGGTTATGAACTCAAGTAATGGACTTTAAGCTAGATGAAAACTTACGGGGATCACCAAAGTCATTAGGATGCATCCTCTGGGAACCATGAATGTCTTAGGGTTAGTTCATAGATAGTTGAACTATTTTACTGGATAACTGACAATGCTTCGTTATTAAATACATCCTACAATGTGTTTGAAGATTGATTTAATACAGTAAAAGAGAAGCTTTCCTTAGGTTGCCATGTTACACAGAGTGGTACACATTTAGCTTGAACCTCCAGATTTGTCTTTTCATGATATTGCTATTCCTTTCCATAATCCCTAGGCAGTGTACATTGACTTTATGCAAATTGTGAAAAACACAAGAAAGAACCAGGTCGTATCGTATGGCCTTTATGCCTCACCACATAAGGTGTGTTATGTCCAGCAACAACTTTTGTCACAGATTTGACCAGCATTAATACATTTCATGAGTAAAAATACATACTTGGAAGGGCCGAATGTATACAAGGATTTCATTGTTCCCCACTCTGTTTTCAGCAGAACTTTGCTTATTTCTTATTACAGTTTTGGTGAGTTAATTCAGACCCTTAATCATGAGATATAACTCACTGAGATTAATTTTCATTGGTTACATTACAAGAAGAATACATGTACTGTAAAGCCAGCGTCTCCCTGGGAAGTCTCGTTCTCTGTGCTAAACCTCGTGTTCCTGGTGAAGTCATGCAGTGTCATGGCTGACGCGGTGCCAGCTCGGGGCCCACCGTGGGTGAAGTCCTGCGTCAGTTGTGTGTCTGTGGTCAGCTGGTCAGACCACAGCTCATTACAGGACAGAGACGGTTACTGCAGCCTGGCAGAGCAGAGACAGCCACAGGCAAGAGATGAGCTAACCGGTACATCGGTGCTCTGTGGTACCGTGGTAAAACATGTCTACATCACTGTGTATTTGACACTACTGTGGGTGTTCGATACACACCGTAAATATATACCTACATATACACCATGATTAATTCCAGCTGTTTTATTAGTTATGTAGATCTAGTTTTCTCTTGCTTTACCAAAATCCTTTTGGATCACTGACACATTCCTGATTTAATTGCTCTGCGTGTTTTAACAATTTCTCTATATTTTTATTGTTGCCGCTTACAGAGAAAACGGAGGCTGTCATAATTGTCATTGTATTTATGGCAACTTGTATTTTAACTTTGGCATATTTGTCATTAATCATACAAAACAATTAATTGAAAATAACAACTACACAAAGGTTGTGGGATTAAATTGCCAGATGACAGATGTTTCCCACTTTTTGGGTGAAGACCAAACTGAGCTGTATATCATCTGTGTCCTGCGAAGACTTCAGACAGTGTGTCTTTAGGGACTCTTGAGAGCTATTACGAGACCTACGACAATGGATTTGTTTTTTTAGTTTTTTTTAAAGGAAAACATTTTCCCGTAATAATGGAGCCAGAAAGGCTTTTCCCACCTTTGAACAGGAAGTGGGTCGCTTTGTTATTGTGTATTTTTTCCAGTGGCGTTTGCCCTCAGCTTCTTGTCTCTTCCTTCTTACTTTCAGTGTTTTATACATTCCTCGCTCCTCTTTTGTCACTGTGGCTCCCTTGTCGTTAGTGTTATCACACATTTGGTCTGAATAAGGTAATCTCCTGTCTTTGTAGAGATGTCGTAAGATGCTGCTGAGCCTGTGAAAGCCTTGGGCCCGGGTCATCTGTCCAAGACACGCTTGTTTGCTGCATAACTTTTTATTTCATGTGTTTAAAAGTGTGTGAGATGGCACCCAGTTCTGTTGCTTCTATAGTTTTAAACTTTTATAATCATTTGGTATCTGAATTTGTCCCAGATCAGTGTGTGTTCTCACATTTGTGTACACACACCAATTTCCATTTTCAGAGCAAACACACCTACACAACACACACAAACAAACTGAACTCCATCGCCTGCAGCCTTGTACTATTCTAGTGCAGAGGAATTCTTACAGTATCCAGTTAAACTCACATGAATAGATCATATTGCAGACCCCCCCCCCCGGGGGGTCCTTAATACAAAAGTAATTGTCTTCTCAGAAGCTACTTGAAAGTAATACATTTATCATTCGCAGAAGCTCATGTTGTTCATGAGGCATGATGCAGTTCCTGGTTAATGGTTGACCAAGGAGGATACAGGAAGCTTAACAGAATTTTTTTTTATATAGCGTGGACATGGACATGTCAACTTCTTAAACTTTTAGTGAAAACATCAACATTAAATCAAGTAGACAAAATGTGAATATTGACAAGTAAGTATTTAGGCCAGATCAGGGCAGGAATGCGGAGCTTATTAGAGTGTGACAGCTTGTCTTGGTCAGCTATGGATTTTAGACACTGGTGTGAGCACTGCCCAGCAACACACGGCAACACCGTTTCTCTCCCCTGCACACACACATGCCCAATCACTCTGTCCTTTTCAGTTTTTGACGCACACGTGGTGGAGGTGTATGTCGGAGATAACGCCGCATGGCAGCACGGCTTTCCCTTTCCCGCTATTACACGCTTTGCTCTGTCAGCGCTCAACACCCAACCACTTCCAGCTTTTCAAAAAACGGCTTCCTCTCCGTTTCGTTTTGATCTGAGACAATAGGAATGATGTCTTTCAGGCCCCTGTGGGAGCCTTGAGTCCAGAAGTGAAGTCATAGTCCAGTATTTGTGCATTTGCGAGGCCTCCTTCATCCATTTTATGCTCACAGATAAGATAAGTTTCTATTGGCTTAATAATCTTCAGTCTACTTGGGAGTTAACGGCACCTCAGTGGTGATTAATGGATGGCAATCACTACATATACTGTAAGTATAGAATATAATGGTTCACGTTTTGATGAAGGCCTTTGTGGGTCAAAAGTTCAGTGGGTTTTAATCCTATACAGCATGCAGCTTAAATCATTAATACGTAAGCAAGAGTGGTGCCTCTTGACTAAGATCTGTGTGCATAGTTTTGTTTTTTGTAGCCTTTTGAGTCAATACTCGCAATAAGTCTATTTTTGTGAAACTGTCTAACTTTATTAAACTTGCCAAATCGAAGAGCAAAATTAAGCCTGGTCCTAACATTAACATATAATGGAATGTAGCTATTATTAATGTTGTGAATTAAACCTGTGGTTTTCCTGCTATATGTCAAAAGGTCTACAGTGAAAATGCCTTTTATTATTTTTTCTGAGTTCTCAGCAGATATCGAGTCTTGTTTCTCACCGGTGAATGATGGACATGACCAATCCATTGAGCTCGTCATCACCCATCATCGTCTTTATCAACAGATCTAGCAGGGCCAGCGGGACTAACAATCTTATTTGTTTTGGGCTGGTTACCATGGCATCAGCCCCCTTATGTCTTCCGTTCCCACTCATCTTGTGTCTTATTTCACCTTTCGTTGTTGTGGTTCGGTCACATCTTCTTCATCATCCTGTGCTGCCTGTCTCTGTCTCTTATTCTCGCCCTCTCTCTATCTCTTTCTGCCTTTTTTGCTTCTCAGACGCCTGGTGGTTCAGCCCTCGTGGCTGGCTGGTGAATGTCACGCTGGAACACAATAATCGCCAATGAAAGGCCAAAAAAAAAAAAACTCTTAAAGAATCTATCACAACCCCTCCCATGCTTCATTCCCCCCTCCATCTCCATCAGCCTCACCCAGTCCACGTGTTCTCCCTCATTCACTGGTTGTATAAATCCAATCATCAAAAAAATGTGTCCTTGCCTGACACCTTCCTTGACCACGTCAGATTTCTTTAAACATATGGTCTTTAAATTCTTCTGGTTCCTGAGGCATACTCTTTCCTCCCCTCCCTCCATCATGTTATCGTACTTAGCTTAGCTGCCAGGCAGAAGGTGGTCATGGGCTTATCTTTTCTTACACGTCTCTATTTAATGTTGAACCCCTGATTTTGAAGAAAGCACACATGGAAAGGGACTTTCAATCCTGTGCAATCCTGTGCCAATTATATTTTAAAGCTAAAATCTAATTGGCAGTTTTGCTCACAAGTTCCAATCAGGTATCAGCCCGTGTTTACGAAAGCTTCTTCGCTGGCCTCATAGTGCTCAGGTTCCCTTTACATTTTGTGCACATTTTATATAGTTTTTTTTAATACAAATGTTAGATAACTGAAGGTGAAATGCAGCCTAAAATACAAATGTCTGGCTGTAGTTAGTGCTACATGTATAAATCATATAATCTGGTTGAAATGCATCTCTCGCTCTATCAGTCCCACATACATTTGTCCATCACAAAGAAAAGTTATGTTGTCATCAAGTGGATTGAGCCACATCAGCAGTAAAACCAACAACATTACACTGATGCTGGTCTTCGCGCCACTTCGTCTGACACTGTGCTTACGGAAACTCTGCATAGCTGGAAACAATAGAGAAGGCAACTAGGATCTCTGTCTGACACTAGACAGTCCCATTGAAAGCAGGTTTGACTCATGCAAAAGACAGATCAGTGGCAAACGTATTTAGATCCTTACTACGATTTATGACATGCTTAAATCTTCGCAGTTTGTGTGAATTTAGCTCTATAGTTTGAGTTATTGTTAACAGACTTGTCACTAAGTCTGTGACAAACTCCCACCACCTGTGTATTAAAAGTTCAATTTGAACTCTATTTACATTTTTTTTTATTCTTGTGAACAGAGATTGTTTTATCTTTGTCTAAAAAATAGGTCAGTAATCACTGGTCTGGCAATTACTATATGAATTAAACACAAAGTTTCTCAAAATAATTACAATAGTCTTCCTGTGGTAGTGATCGCTAGAGATTTCTGTAGCTGGTTAATGATTATCTGTGTAACTTCTTTATGACTGTCATTAACGGGTTTAAAAAAAAAATATATATATATATATATATATATATATAGTGTGTAGTTAGTCTTTTGTGATTTTTTATTTTTTTTTTGGATGGGGGTGGAGGCTGGGAGGTCACCCATACACCCGCTCGCCCCACCACCACTACCCCTCTCCCCTCCTCCATCCTCCCTCCTGCCTTGGCCAGGCTCCATGTGCAGGGCTCAGGGCCTTGGGAATGAATGGCGCCCGGGCTGTGCTCCGTCTTTGAAGCCAGCCAGGAATGCGAGGCCTCTTTTTTTCCTCCCCTCTCTCTCTGTTGTTCAGGCGGCCGGCAGCACTAGCAGCTATCTGCGGCAGTGAAATATTCCCTCCGCTGCGCTCATTGTGCATCGGCGAGCCGGACGTCATCGGCTGGCCAATCAGTGGCTCCTGCTAGGCCGCCTCGGGTCTCGGTGGGGGGAGAAGGGACTTGCTAGAAGTCTTCCCTCTAATATCTAGCTCTCCTGGTTACTTGGTCTGGTCCCTCTTTAGAGGAAGAAAGATGTTCTGAATGAGAAGAAGAACGGCAAATGTTTATTTAAGAAAGTAACTAAGGAAACTTATTTCTTTTTCAGATGGAAATCAGGAAGGCCAGCCACTTGGACTCAAAGTTTGGGTGAGTTCTTCTATTATTTCTCTTGATAACAGCACTCTCTTAAGTTTAGAAACTTTCATTCAAACCCCTCTGCAACTAGCTGAGTAGTTCCCAGTCTGCAAGTAGCTGATCTGAGTTGTTCCCAGTATGCCTTGTGACTGTTGAACCAGCCTTCCAATTTGGGTTGAGCTTTCCTGCTGTCATTGTTCAGTTCTCTTGTCTCTTGTTGTTGTGGTTTGCGTGTGAGGGTATTTGTCTGGGCCGGTCACCCTCTGCCTCACCCTCCCTCGCTCCTCTCTGTACATTTTGTCACTGCCTGTCCCCTCCATCACTTCCACTTGAGCGCTCCCCTGTTTGGGAGCCTCTCTCTGTTCGCAGAGGGAAGAGGAGGGCTGGAAACCACACACACACACACACACAGACGGACACACACACAGACACACCACAGATCAGAAGGGCCTTCATAAACACATGGAATCCCCTTTAATACTGTAGTTTGAAAGGCTCTTGGGAGGTGGGTTTTGTGGATATGCAAAACGACCACCTAGGATAATCTTTGATTCAGGTTTTTAAGCTCGGACAACAAACTTCGCAATACTGGGACAATTTTACTCATTGAAATTGATTATAAAGGAATTTGCAGTTGTCATTCTAAGTTACTCAGTGGTCATTTATAGCAGGGTTTTTATATTTGTTGGTTAGTGTAACTTTTGGTTGGTAAAAACCCCCAAAACAAAAGATTTCTTGCACTTAAATCAAGCGAGGCCCAACTTTCATACTGCAGTATCTGAATTGATTAACCGGTTGGCTTGTCTTTGTTTTGTTTTTTGTTTTTTTTTGGGCAACACTGACCTTTGTGTGTGCATGACAGGTATGTAGCTTCAACTTGATGACAAAGTCACAGAAAGGCATGCATTTACTCTTTTAGAGTTCATTGTAAAACCTAAACCTATCATTAACTTGCAGGGGCTGGTTTCTGTATTGAAAATTATTTAGGGGGGATATCTGATGATGACAGTAGGTTTTATGTGTTTCAAAACTGTAATGTCATTTTTATCTTTAAGTTATTACATCCTGTGTACTTTGACAGTGAATTAGGAATCTTTTGATTCATTCCTGGTCATCAAAAGAGTATGAGAGTTGCATCAGATTCCGTTTGAAAGACCCATATATTATTAATCAAGTGGTACTTGCAAGTATGTTTATGGGTTGATTTTGCTTTACTTTGTCTCAGTTGGAAAAAACTGAGACAGTTTATTGACAAACTCAATGTAGTTAGCCTTGTTAAATCTTGCACAAATTGTTACATTTTAGGCAGATGTGTGACAAGAAATAGATAAAGCTAATGTTTCAATGTCCCAAGAATAATTAGGGGAGTCTTTACGAGTCGCAGTGCTGTATAACAAGGCATTATACATCTTTCACATGACTAATCCTCCTAGATTTCTGTAGTTCCATATGGAATTCCTGACATTTTTTTCAAGTGTGTGTGCTGCGACGTGCGCTAACATCCTCAAGACCTTTAATTAGAGGCCTCGTTGATACAAGTCGGCAGACAGACTCCTTCAACAGGTGGTTAACTGTACTGACCTACAAAACGAAGCTGCAGTAAACCATGCGAGTTATGAAGCATAAAAATGACTTCATGTTTTGCACACAAAATGCTGTTAGCATTGACTTCATAGTGTAAAAGGAGTTGATATCATTTTTGGTTAAATGGGATTTAATGATTGCCATTAAACCAAGCAGAAGAAGTTACTGCTGTAGTGGGGATTATACTTAACTAACCTTGTTATCAAGTTACTATTTTGACTACAGCTGCTGCTGCTGCTGCTGCTGCTGCTGCAATTAGTCCATTAACAGAAAATTAATCTGCAACTATTTGATAAACGATTAATCGTTTAAGTCGTTTTTTTTAAGCAAAGATGCAAAACATTATCTGGTTTCAGTTTCTTCGGTGTAAGCATTTTCTGCTTTTCTTAGTTTTATATCGTTGTAAATGACATGTTTTTAGGTTTTGGACTGTTGGTCAGACAAAACAAGAAATGTTATGACATCACCAAAAATAACCAGCAGATGAATCAATAATAATGATTGTTAGTTGAAGCTTTCATTTTGACACAACCTTGTTAAACATTAAATTGTCGATATTAAGGAGAAGACCCAAATGAATTAATAATATAAGCTTTGAAACACCTTTTGAAAACTAAGTTACAAAGTGCTTTAAAAGGGAAAAACATTCAAACATGAGCAGGTAAAATAATTAGGAAAAGTTTAAGGATTCCACCCCTGTGCTGCCATTTATCAGTGCCTTCACTCAGCTGGGTAGCCATTCACACTTCTCTACTTGAGAAAAGAGTCAAGGGATATATGATTTGTCTTTACAACTTTATAACAGATGGAGCAACATTTCTCACTAGAGGAATTTGACCTAGAAATGCCAGGCAAAGATTTTTCACTGGTGACTTATTGTTTTCTGGCATCTTAATAGCATCTGAGCTCAAAGCAGCTTGTAAAAACAGCAACTTTTTTTTGCCACAGACATTTTAGCTTGTGGAGCGTTTTCTTCTATGCATACACTGTAGATGAGGTATGAAGGTGTTTTTTTTATTTATCTGTAGGTGTGTGTGTTTGTGTTAACTTACCATGTCATTGCAAAGCAGTAAAAACAGCTTCCACATGAAATATTGAGTATCGGCCAGTTGCTGTAAGTTTTTCTTTTTTTAGTTGCTGCTTGAACACGCATTTTGTCCAACCGTAACACTTCCGAGCAGTCGGTTGCCGGTTGTCAAGATTTCAAGCTGATAACCAGTCTGTGCTGTGTTTATGGTTTCTCCTCCAGGAGCTGCTGAGCAGACCATTTCAAGAGGCTTTGAGTAAACAAAAAGGAGGCAGGAAAATGACCTAATTAGCAACGAGCGTGACGGACAACCTGGTGTAAATGTGTAGGTGGTAATTTCCCCGGTTTCACCCACAAGGAAGACACATGCATCAGTGCACATACACGAACGACACGTTTACAAACCCTGCCCTTCCCTTCCTGCCATCCGCCCCAGTCCTCCATGGATTCCTACAACTTCCACTTTGAGAGAATGAGCAACTTGGACCTGCATCCTCTGAGCCTGCCTGTCAGCCGGCTCTCCCCAGCCAAGTCCAACAGCAGCATTGCCGACCAACTTGCCCACCACCAACACGGCAAAGGAGACTCTGCCTACAGCTCCTTCTCCGGCGGGTCCACTGCCCCAGACTACCCCTCTCCCTTTCTCCCAGACGACCTACAGTCCAGCTCCTTCAGCCACTATGCTGATCTTAAGTATGTAAAGTCCATTTACCACCCGACCCAGGTTCTGCAGTCTGACTCAAAGACAATGGACCAGCTCTATCGCTCTGTGGAAGCTATCTCACAGCAGTACCGCAACAGTAACAGAACCAATGTAAACCACCACAAGCACAATGGCAATGACAGTTTCCACACCAACAACAAAGCAATGTCGAAACAAGAGGCGCCTTTGGGGGCTCCATCACAAGGTGCCTACCCTCCTGTCCGCCCTCCTCCAGTCCCAGCACGCCTGGATAGTTTCATAGCCACAAAAAACTTGGAGAACAGCAGGGTCCACCATGGTATTGAGTTTCAACCCCAGCAGCCACAGCCTCAACAACAGCCCAGACCCCCCAATCGACTCCATCCACATCCCCACAGTCTGATTGCCCCAAAACCTGAGACGGCGAACCCAGAGAAAGGCAACTCAAGCTGCAATTCCGAACCGGTGTACTCTGTTTGGAGAGGCCCTCAACAGCCACAGGCCCAGCAGCCGCCAAGCTACCGCCCTCACCTCCAGACTCATGATCAGACCAGAATGTTGAACCCAGAATACCTTTTCATCACGGAAAACCAATCTGCCTCTGAGCAGCAGAAATCAGCAAACATCCTAAGCCGATCACCTCCCCGAGGCACAAGCCAGCCTGAGCACCCGAAACCCAGACAGCCCTCGAGCAGTGGTGCATGTAATGGAGACCATCACAACAAGACTGGTGGTAGCAGTAGCCACTTGGAGAGTCAGTACAAAAGAGTGCATGATTGGCATGGTTCAGAGCCAACCCGACCTGCCAGTCCCTGGAATGCTAGTCAGAGTTTTATCAACAGCAGCATCCAGCATAAGGGTCAGTTCTACTTTGTCACAGGAGTGTGCAAGCTGTCTGAATCTGGTATGGGGACACACTCTGCATCTGTGTGTGGGTCTGAGGCTTCGAGTGAGAGCTCCACTGTGTTGGAGACACACCGGCTAAGAGAAAAAGAAAGATGCCACAGCACAATGGATAATTTGTTTAGACCTCTCCAAGAGAGCTCTCGCGCGTCCAGTGGTCTGATTCCAGATGAGAGAGAGGCTTTCACTTCTGTGTCCCAAGTCAAGGACTTGTCCTCCAGGAACCAGGATCAAGAGAATCACAGACTGTCCATCACCTCAGTTCAGTCCTCTCGAAGCATTGATGCATTAGAAGAAATCAATATGATACAGAGTCGAGAGATTGGCCGCCACACTGCCAACAACCCTATATTCTACTGTGGACCTGATCGAAACTGCTCGCCGCAATTAACCACACAAACGAAGGAGGACTCCTTAAGCAACGAACAGCCCAACCACCACAAAGGAATGGAGCAGGCAAAGAGAGAGAAACGGCAACCCCTGGGGGATGTAGCCAGCGAGCGGATCAACAAAGAAACAACCCCGCTTCTGTACCACCTCACTGGAGCCAGCAGGGCAGCACTGCAGCCTAAAAAGGATGCAGATTTCAGTATAAAAGGCAAGGAATCAATCCTGAACAAAACAGGTCACGGAGACATGGGCGTTAACAATAATGACAGACTTCCACAAGGTGACAGCAAGAACGACAGGGGGGAAGTTATCTCTGTTTCCTGTAACACTCTGGATGACTCATTTAAAAAGTACTACAAAGAGAAGCTGAAGGATGCCCAGTCTAAAGTCCTGAGGGAGACGTCATTTAAAAGAAGGGACCTGCAGCTGTCATGGCTACACCGTATCAGGCAAAAACCTGAGCGGAGGCCTACGGTGATTCACACTTTGTCCTCATCACAGGACTCCGAGACCTCCACAGACACGCTCACTCCCTCTGTGACCTCTGAGGAGACAGAGAGGTGGAGCATAAAAGAAGAAGTGAAGGAGAATGAGAAGGAGAAGGAGATGGACAAAGAGACTGAAAAGGAAAACGGGAGACCAGCAAAAGTGGCCCAGCCCCAGGTGGCACGCATAGGAGGCAGGAAGCGATTGACTGCAGAGCAGAAGAAGATGTGCTACTCTGAACCAGAGAAACTCCACCAGCTTGGCGGTGCCCCCATCCACTCTGCTTGCCGCTCCTTTGGCTATGAGAGCGACAACCCGTTTGCAGTTGAATGCGAGGGAGAGGAACGTGTGCAGCAAGGAGAGCAGGGACTGGTTGCAGCGCGGAGGAAGATGTTCGAGACGAGAGGTCGAGCCCTTTCAGCCTCGAGCGCCTCAAAGACAAATTTGAAACATCTGCAACACAAGGCCCTGGTGGAGTACATGGAGCGCAAGACGGGCCATAAAGTAGCTGAGCCACAGCAACCAGCACTTCAGTTGCCAACTCCATCCAGACAAAGGCATTCTCTGGGGGAAAAGCCATTTGACTATCTATCAGGAAATCATGAAGGCAAAAACAACAAGAAGAAGCTCCACAGACCCCACTCTGCAGGCCGCATCCTTGATTCCTCCACCAGCTCCATCAGGTACAAAAGAGAAGCAGAGCAAACTCATTTGATTATTTGTTTCTTGTATGGATCAAATCAAACATTAAAATTCTGTTTTAATTTTCACACAACAGGTATGCCCAGTTCTTCTCGGCTCAGTCTTGTTCAGTCCAATATGCTGAGCAGTCGAATCAACCCAGGTGGAGGGAGAGCCAAGGTCCATCTCAGGGGAAGTCTGCCTCAGTGGAGAGTCTCTTGGACCAGACAGAAGCACCTAGTTTCTTCAGGAACAGATCCACATCCACACCACATGCATTTGAGGTAAGTGTGTAAAGTGAGATACTTAAAAATATTACACACATCTGTGACAATAAGGTGTCTGACCATCTTGTTGTCTCCTACTAATGAGAAAATGTATTTGTAGATACAGTATAGACTTTCCTGAATGCCACAGTTCTGGGGTTTATTTCACAGATTAAAGTCAGTGCTTGATAAATCTGTTACTGCAGTATTTCACATTCCTTTCATATACTTGCTGTTTAATCCCTAAGAATACTTTTAAGTGTATACCGATTCAAATGTAATTCACGTGTTGCCTTTTGGTTCTTCTTCTGGTTCTGCAGGCAAATGACTTTGAGACGGATCCATTACCAGTTAATACCATGGAAACCTGGAGGTATGTACCAGCACTGCAGACAAATTGGGACATTTGTATTGGTTTTAGGTCAGGAGAGTGTTAGGTCAGTGATGTGTGCGCTGTGGCACAGACTACAAATCTCCACTTGATTCATTGTGGCACTGGAAAGTCAACACCCACCTGCTCCAGCAAACCAGCATTCCTTTGAAAAGATTTATGCAGAGACTGTAAAAGAAGAATCATTGACTGGACCATTTTAAAGGAGTTGGTCTATTTTGCAAATTATGAAGTGATTTGTAGGAATATCAAATTATTATTGCCTGTCATGAAATGAAATTTTCCAGAGCCCTTGTATGATGCATTTGTATTCAGAATTGCATATGGAAATATAACGGTTAATAGTGTTGATCTAATAATTTTTTTTCAAGACTTTTTGATCTGAAATAATCATTGTATGGTTTGATGGCTTATGCTACTCATTTAAACACTGGATGTCAATGTCAGTCCCCAGAAGGATGCCACTGAGGACCCCTTAATAAAGCCGCCCCCTGAGGGCCAGCAGCACGTGCGTGTGGTTGCACAGAGGGGGAAGTCTATGGAAGAGCTCGGGGGATCCAAGTTAACAAGACCGTCAGCCCTGAGTAAAAGTTCTGAGCAGCTGGATCAACTGTGGAGGTATTCGACTGGACCAGGAGGACCGGACAGAGACAAGAGGAGTGTTTCGGTCTTCGCCGAAGTCGGAGAAGCCAGGGGGCAGGACACGGGGAGGAAGAAACTACATGTAACGGAGCAAGCAGGACAAGAGGCAGAGATTGTTGGCCAGAAGAGCACTCAGGGACAGACACAAAACCAAACCCAGAAAAAGTCTTTGTTGAAGCAGAACTCAGATCCAGGGGATGCCACAGCAGAAAGAAGTATCTCAAGTAGATCCGCCTCCCCATCTTCCTGCTCGTCTTCCCGGGCCAGGGTCCACTCTGGACCTCCTGGATCTCATGGCCCTGTCACAGATGATGATTTCAGGTCCAGCAGACCGCCCAGTGAGACATCTTCTAACCCACCTTCCCCCAGAGGTCTAGAGACCAGCGAGAGGGACATCAACGCCACCTCGTCCACCCCCACCCTGACAACGCTTCCTTTTGAAAACAGGCCCAGCTCCAGGTAAGTTCAAACTCCAAAACCAATGCAGCGTTTGTTTCCTCTGTGAAACGATTTGACTAGTTGAACACGCCACACCACTTTCTTCCACAACTTCCTGACATTAATGCTTTAATCGTCATCATTTGAATACACCACTAAGACTAAAACAAACTCTAACAGGTGTTTGTCATTCTTCCATAATTAGTTTGACTTCCAGTGGGGTAAGGATGTCTCCTTCTCTGACCGGATCAGAGAGAGAGCAGTCGGTGGATGAACCAAGCAACGACCCCCTACCGCCGGATTCAAACCACGAAGTGTCTCTGAGCTGCGGCGTCACCACAGATCCGTCGCTGTGGATTCTCCCTCCAGAAGAAGAGATCGAAGAGGAGGTCCAGCCTTCGCTGCTGACAGAAAATGTTTTGGACAATGAGCCCACCAGCTCGGCCCCTCCCGTGCAGACAAGTGAACCCTCTGTCTCTCCCTGCACCTCCGTCTCCGACACAGACATCAGTCAGCAGGTGGAAGAGGAGAAAACCCCGGAAACGGAAGATGAGAAGTCTGGAGAAGGCCAGGAGACGGAGAAGAGGGGAACGCCAGAGGGAGAGACGGAGAGCCCGGAGAGGCCCGCGGCGAGGCCCCAGTTGGAGGAGCTTGTAGAAGCAGTGGTCAAGGCCGACCCATCACTGGCCAGAGTGCTCTACCCGCTGGCCAATCGTAAGACAGCACTGATGCTGATGGAGCAGCTGCTGTCGGAGGACACGCTGCTGATGGAGGAGCACTACAAGAAGAAACAGGAGCAGAAAGGAGCTGCAGAAAGGTGAACGTTAATGTCCTGGAACACAACACTTAGAGTTTAAGCCCAGCTCTGGTAGGCATAAATAAATTCTGAATAGTTTCCACTTACAAAGAATAGAAACGTTACTGGCCACTTGAGACCATTTTAATGCCTAATTTGGAGAAGACAGCACACTCTGGAGAATACGTCTTCCGAAACGAGGAAAACGGGTGTAAAATAATAGAATTTGGCTTAGAAATAAAAGATAACTACACCTGCTTTATACATTTCAGGTGCCTACATAACCCTTTTATCTTGTACAGCTGTGTAGGTGGAAAATATAATCCATCTCACTCACAAGTTAATGTTTAATTTGAATTAATGTTTAAGTTAATTAGTTTCTAGTTTAATGTTCCTCTATGAAACTTGATACTGGGTTTAAATGGCCAAAGAACTGAGCTCCACCAGCGCTGCGTTACCTTCCGTCGCATCACATGCGCAGACACACCTGGCTATCCGTTTACTGCTGTACACTTTCTGCTGGTGTAAGCACACTTCAGATACATAGAGAGAATGCACAGTTGCATTTCAGTGTTCTGTAATTCGTATATACCAGCGGGGTCTTGCTCAGAGTGTACTCTATGTGAAGACGCTACACGAGGCACATTTCTATGCTGTGTTGTCGCAGACAGGAATCATCGGCTGCATCAATAGGGTGCAGGGAATCCAGCTTGACTTTAACGCACGTTTTCTTTTTCCAGTGCTGAAACAGTGGAAGGGGCCGAACCATCGCCTTGTCCTTGTCCGAGCCTTAAACCTCAGAGTACAGAGCCGCAGAGCAAAGCTGACATCTCTGAGAAGAAGGTAATTAGAGGGTGTTTGTCACACAGCACTAGTAATGTGTGTCTTTTAATCATTTTAAACAGTGAAATCTGTTACTAGTCCTTCATGACAGAGAAGAGGGAGTGATCAGAGTCCAGAGAGATGCCACAGCAAAACAGAATGAGACCAGTGTCTAGACCAAAAAATGTAGAACTTTACTGATAACAAGACAACGTATGTCTAAAATCTGAGAAAGCAAGACAGGACAGCTGAACAAACACGTTTAACTAACACTTTGAACTGTGCTCTCATCCTGTTCACTTTATCAAACAGAAACTCTGTGGTGATTTCATATTGATGCCATCTCGATGCTATTTGGCCTTAAGTGGACTCGGTCAGACTGAGATAGTCGTGCCTCTCTTATCACACGATGTACTGTCTACCTCTTATCAGCGGCTCCCTCTTGCCTAATGTTTGGCTTAGCACACATCTTCCCCCCTCTTCCCGACTGCCTTCCACATTCCCTCTTGATGCACCACGCCTTCATCCATGAACCTATGACAGCAAATGTGAAATTAATATTTTGATTGGTTCACCTGCACCTTATAATTGTCTTTTTTTTTTCCATTTGGCTGCGTTTCACCATGTGCATCTGCTCATTGCCTAAACTCTCTCACACATTACCTCCTCCGCTTGAATTAACAGAGTCTGTTAGTGTCCTACATCGAGGCGCGTCTGCAGTCACTGGAAGAGACGCGCGGCGCCCTGCAGACAGAGATTGAGGAGAACGCGGCCCACGGGGAGGCCCTGAAGGTACTGGTCCGCGAGTGCTGTCTGCCCGTGGAGCTGGAGAGGTACATCCTGTTCATAGGAGACCTGGAGAGGGTGCTCAACCTGCTGCTGTGCCTCTCTGCTCGGCTGGCCAGGGTACAGAACGCCCTGAGCACCGTGGACCAATACACAGACGCCGAGGAGAAGGTGAGGGAGTTTTTTTTTTTTTCTTTGGAAATCAGTGGGCTCATAAATTAGAGTTTTGAGGTTCTGTCGCAAGAACATTTTTCCTTTCATCTTCCAAACAGTTCTGTGTGCTATGAATACATTGTGCAAAAACCTGGATGAGAAATGTGTTGCTGTTAAGAATTTATTGCATAATTGTCTGATGGTAATACACTTGCCTGCAGGGGCTGTTTTGAAAACTCTCCTTGCTGCTGCATTCAATGACCTTCCAAAATCCAAGATTTCTGCAGATAGAAACCTTTTTTTAATGCAAGAAATAAACAAATTAAATTACATTTTTAAATAAAAAAACACAATTTTTGCCTTTTGTTTGTAGTTGGATTCTCTGTCAGTGTGAGTGCTGGGTTTTTAACAGTCAGTTCTCAATTGATTAGTAATTGAAAGCCAAAAGGTCAAATTATTAATGTCTGTCCACAATTGTATACATTCAATCTTAATGTCTTTAATCCCTTTGTCTCTGTGCTTTCTTCTCAGTGAAGAGCATTAATATTATATAATATTCATCAATCTAAGGCGTACTCTGAACCAGTACCGATTTCTGTGGTTAAAGGTCATGATATAAAAAAAATCAACCGACCGCAATGCGCCACCATGTTCTGTGTGTTACGATCCTGATGATTCCCCCCCCCTTTCCCCCCCAGCAACTGTACATGTGTGTAAAAGCACACTGTCAGCGAGCGCTCCTTGAGTAATATTATGTCATGCAACCTTGTGGAGCTCGTGATTCACTGCGGCTCATTTAGAGCTCCTGGCGAGAAGAACGGCGAGTGTTAGAAGTGCGTGGCTGCTCCCATGCCCTCGGCTATACTCTCGTTCTGTTTGCTTTAGAACGGCAAACATGCCACTTGGGAAAAAGTTGAAGGGCGACTTTTATGGAGTCAAGGTTTCTCACCGTGTGGAATTCAAAAAATGTTGTTGGGTTTATCTGCGTTTAAGTGCCCATTTTTAGCTTATCTGTGTTTGAGCCAAATGGTTTATCAGACATTTGAAGATTGTTTTTGATATACTGCAGTTTGACAGGACTGCACTTTGTGGTTTGATATATTGAGAAATAATTACACGTTATCATGCTGTCATTTAGGTTATTTGATTTAGGTATCATTCTATTTGTGTAATTCTGAATAAGAGCCATGAGTTTGGTCTCAGATATTATCATGACTGTCTGACTTGGATCCGACTTGAGCTCTGTGCTGTGCTTTGCTTTCCTTCTGAATATCCTGTTTCATGATGCATCCCAGTGTTTTCAGCATCATTGTATGTTTGCATGGATGCATTGGATTTCTAGATTTATCCCTGAAAGGGCTCCTTGTTAGTCCGTCCATGTGCAAAAGCCTGCCTTGAACGTGCTACATACTGAGGGCTTGTTAGAGGCTCATTTGTGTTCTTGCTGTTATCAGCAACACGTATTTACACTGACTCGCCGAAACTCCATCCCGGTTTCGGTGACATTTGTACCAACCCTGCCCTCTGTT
Source organism: Nannoperca australis (assembly GCA_036023655.1). Lineage (NCBI taxonomy): Eukaryota > Metazoa > Chordata > Actinopteri > Centrarchiformes > Percichthyidae > Nannoperca > Nannoperca australis. Next base: position 20,198 of record JAVQJD010049245.1, read on the forward strand.
GACATAAGGAAACACTGCACCTCCTGTCCTCTGGGTGTTTGAAACGTCATCATACGACTGTCACAGTTCTCTGTTACATCAAACAGCATATTACCTTTCGATTAAAACAAATACTGTAACCCTTGTGGTTAGAAAGTCAATCTTTTTGATGTGATTGGTTTTCTGTGATGTTTACTTATTCATTTGAGATTACGAGCACGGGGTCTAATGCACATCGCGTAAGATAGAGGGGAAATGTAACCTGTCTCCTCTTCTGTCTCTGCACTCAGCAATCTCTGGACAGTCGCCACCGTCTGCTGTGCAAACAGAGGGAGGACGCCAAAGATCTGAAGGACAACCTGGACCGGAGAGAGAACCTGGTCTCCACCTTCCTGTCGCGTCAGCTGTCCACCGAGCAGCTGCAGGACTACCGGCGCTTCGTCCAGACCAAGGCCTCGCTGCTCATCCGGCAGAAGGACCTGGAGGAGAAGCAGAGGCTGGGGGAGGAGCAGCTGGAGGCCCTCTCTAACAGCCTCAATCTGTGAAGGGAGGAACAACGAGAGCAACGATTTCTCCCTCTCCTTTCTTGCCTTGACGGAGGGATGGCTTGTTAAAAAAAAAAAAAAGGACATGTAGAGGGTTTTGGCTGTTCTGTTTTTTTTTCTGGCTCAGATTGCCACATAGACACACAAGGCATGGATTACAAGTGGTCCAGCTGGTACCTCGAACCCTTGACACCTTGTCGTGACTTTCTTTTGTCCTTTTAAAAGACTTCCATGCCATCTGCTCTCCTCTCATAACTACAGGCCGTACACGAGATGAGCAATATTGACTGAGACTGAAGCTCACGTCACGATCTCCACCCATTGCCGTCTGCACAACTACACATCTAGAACAATACGTTCCCAATACGTTCCCAATATGTTCTACATGGGTCCATTGAGTTTGAACTGTTTTGCTGTGTGCCTTGATATCGGTGTTGCCGCGGAACGTTTTCAATTAGGAAACTTTGCGTCCCCTGTTAGCAATTCAGCAACTGTCCTTCACTTTTCATTACGACAGTAGTGCGACAGCCCCCATACCTGCACCTGTGGAAACCTATTATAAGCTTTAAGATTGTATTTTGACCAGTGAGAAGTCTTTCGCTTCAGTGAGAGAGAGTAGCCTTAGAGGGGACGGTGTACTGTATCATGTCAGTAAAATGTACAATAGACGTAGTAGATTTCATCTTTTTTTTTTTTTCAAATTAAGGCACTAAAAACCAAAAAGGGTGAGTGAAAAATAAAGCACTTTGTAATGATACATAAATGCACATTTCTTCAAATCAGATTTGTTTTCAGAATAATCTCAAGTGAAAGCCTTACTCCATCCATTTAAAGAATATTTCTATTTTGCTTCTTCTGTTTGTTTTGTCATTTCCTTTTGAATAGGAATGTTGAACTAATGTGTCACAAAAAGGTACATGAGCTCACCCAGGAACATTAAGGATTGTGTACAAATACTTTTCCAGCTGATTTCATACTTAATGTTATTAAGTCTTGATGATTTCGTGCTGGACCGGTTCCTCATACGGAGGTGCTAAACCTCTTTAAAGCAGATTATAAGTAAGCAACAATTATATCACTGAGTATTTTCTCCCAATGTCCCTTTTGTTGCAGGAGTGACATGTGATACTTGAAAATCCTTTTTTTTTAAGAGGAAAGTCCACAACCTTCACTTCAGGTGTCTTTAAAACTAATTTTCTATTTTCTACCTCCACAGCGTAGCCCCTTTTTAGACACGTGCAGCATTTAAGTTTATTTAAATGTGCACAGCTGTAGTTTAAAAGCTCTTCTTGATAGCCCCGAATGAAAACACGCTCTTGAATCAAATGACTCTCAGCCCCTACTTTTTAAAGAATCTCACAATTAAAAAAAACGCATCTGTGTTTCTTCTACATTAATATTTGTCGTGAGTTTTTATAGTTGTATTCATTTCTTTTTACTGAAAATTCCACCGGACACGTTGGAGGGTTGTTCAAGAGTGATGTGAACTGTTGCTTTACGTCAGAATATGTGCAGCGTGTGTGTGTATGCTTGAAATCATGAATGTCTTAATTATGTGTGATTTAGAGTTTAGTGGTTGAGCAGAAAGACAGAACTCCTCTCGGTGTTTGCTGTGTACTCCTCCGAAGTCATAAAGTGATCAAAATGCTAGCATCCCTCAGGAAATTCTACCTGTTGGCTGTACTGGAAAGAAAAGTGATCCAGTGTCTGGGTTGACTGTTGTGTATATGATATTTATGTAATAATGACCACAAAGAGGCAGAGCACCATTAACAGCCTCTTCACGTGTAAAAAAAAAAAAAAAAAATACATTTATTCACTAACTCAAAATGTCAAAAGAAGTGGACGAGTAAACAACTGAAAGCAAAGTTTTCCTCAAAAAACTGGAAACCACGCACGCTGAAATATATTTTCAGTTTCACAACCACCACCACCACCACCCCTACAGCATTTCTCTGGAGATTTACGACTCTGCCCCATTTCAATTTGCTAAACAAATGTATGTTTGTTTTGGCCTTTGTGCTGACGCAGAGCTGAAGGGTTAGAGAGAATCTCACGTTGTTCCCTGCAGCCTGCTGGAATTCCTAAAGCGTGCAAGAGACCAACATTTTGGAGAAAGAAAGACTGGGGGAGAGAGAGGGAGGGAAGTTACTCCCACGAAGGAGCAGCACATGGATAAATACTCATTTTAGATCTTGCTGTGTGTGCATACTAACAAACATTTGACAAACTTCCTGAGTCATTTCTTCTTCCTGTCGTCCAATCAAAGCAGTGTTCTGTTAAGGTCGCCTGTTTGTGAAGTAGGATAATATTTGTTTAGTTGGGGATTTTGTGTTTTGACACTGATACAAACAGCCCAGTTTTAAAGCCCAGTGAGTCCCGGCTGGTGGTATGACAGCAGAGACATTTCTAAACCCACTTTTTCTGCTGTGTTTCACACAGTTTCCGTTGAGACTTTGAGTTGTTTGTTGTGCCTGTTTGGAGTTGTAAATTCCATGATGTTTGTAATATTGTGAATAAATTAAGCTCTCCTCCCTTCCTCCGGTGTTCCACATTTCTCCTTTTTTATCTTTCTTTTTTTCTCACAGTAACCTAAAGTCATACCTTCGGTATAGTGAACAGCAAGACACAACATACTATACATAGAACTACAAATATAGGCTACATGAAGTATTTATGGTAAGAGTGATTTATGTTCTGCTATATTTAAGCTGTGAGAGCAGGTAAGATTAGATCTTTTGTAACAGAATGTCTCTCATGAATTGGTTAAGTACTGTTATTTATTGTCATGGTTTGGCCTCTAGTAAAAGTGAACTGAAGCTTCCTCAGTAGTTGAGGCTTTCCTGGATTGGCTGTTCCTCTCAGAGCTCGACTCTGCCCTCTGCAGGCGCATCAACACACTGACACTGAACTGTGAGCAGGATGACTGTTGCAATCAGCTTCCTCACTCTACTTTTTGTTTTGATTTACATTTTCTATTTAAACACTGTAAAATGCATAATCTGTTGTGGGGAGAAACACATATCTACAACCAGGGATTAAATATGTGCTTTACTGTTGAGAGAGAGAGACTTGTTTTTAGAGAATATTGTCCAGAAAGAGGCTAAAAAAAGGGTCATCTGCCTGCAAAATGAAGAAGGAAATTTTTTTTCAAACTTTCTGATGCTTTTTTTATGAACTGGATTGTGTGAGATTTAAAACTCAGTTAGCTTAGCTTAGCATAAAAACTGGAAGCAGGGGGAAACAGCTAGCCTGGGTCCGTCCAAAGGTAACAAAATCCACCTACCAGCACCTATAAAGCTCAATAATTAACATGTTACACTATCTTTGTTTTATCAGCACAAAGACTGACTATGTAAAAACAACAAGTTGTGGTTTTACAGGGCATTATGTACAAAGCTATTTCTTGGAGACTCATTTGGTGGCCTGGCAGCGTCACAGTAACGACAGGACACCAGAAAGTCACTGCTATCAGACAAGAAATTGTTTGGCACATAACCCCTGTATTCCACAACTTGCCTTTTTTTTTTACGGATCATACAGAGATATAACGTGTTAATTTGTGATCTTAAGAGGTGCTGGATTTCGTTAGCTTCGGACAGAGCCAGGCTAGCTGTTTCCCCCTGCTTCCAGTCTTTTTGCTAAGCTAACCCGCTGCTGGCTGTAGCTTTATATTTACCCTAGAGAGGTATCAATCTTATCTAACTCTCGGCAAGAAAAGTGAATATGTCCCGAATCCCAAAATGTCCAGCTATTCATTTAAGAAAAAACATCACATTTTGGGGCTCAAGATGAGACTAAATGATGCCTTGAGGGCAATATATTTTAAGCAGTCTGTCTTCCTCCTCTCTTGTCTCTTTCATGCCTCTCTGCTCTCATTTGTTCAGCCTCACAGTGGAATGGCATCCAGTTTGTTTGTCAGCACTAACAAATGCTTTTTAAAAGGCACAGAATGGACTGAGGAACAAATAAAAGGATTTCACGTTGGCAATTGGCAGAAAAAAATCCCAGGAGGACAGTGGGAGACACAGGACAGCACTTAGTGTAAAGTTAAATAAAAAAAAGAAACATTTCAAATTCCCAATGAAGGCAGCAGAGACGTAAAACACAGCTCGGGGAATTCTTAACAAGTACGATGTTTGTCAGACACTTATAATAAGGTTTAGCGTCATTACAAAGGAGGGAGCATTTGGTGGTGTCCACTGCAGACAACAAACAGGAGGCAACAAGGGGCTGGGTAACGAAGAGCTTTGCTGCTGATCATCACTGCCTGTGTCCTTCTGTTTCAACAGCCATGGAGGATAAAAGACACCAAACCAAACTTCCGAGCTGGGAAGCAACATCGACAAACTTCATGCCATCAAATGACTGTTGATCAGTCGTGATGGACAGCATCTGGAGGGTTGTTGATCGCGTGGATGACTCTGTGATTACCCAGCTCAGATCAACCTGAACTCTGAACTCTCTCCGCCCCGCAGGAATGTGAGCACACCTTCAGTCTCCTCCTCCGACCTCTGGCAGTCATTACACAGCTCAGTTATGAAGACTAACAAAGCCTTGTTTCTGGGCCAAAACACAGGCCGTAAAGCTGTACTGGTGATTTATTGGTTCTTCATTACAGTGAAGGTTTTCTGTGTGCGCTCTGCTCTAACGTAAGGCCTGTTTATAACTATCCAACACACACAGGATAATAGTTATCAATGAAAATGCATTCCAGACTCTCCTCATTATATTTCTCCACTGCCTCCATTTTCACGGCATCGTCAGAGGAAATCAAGAAAGTAATTATTAAGACTGAAATTTGTGTAAACCCACGTTCATGTGGACCTTTCTTTACCAGAATGTGACTAATCTGAGTTACTCATTTTAACTCACGAATGACAGAAATACACTGGATTGTGTCCAATACTCGAGTAAGACGAGAAGACAAGTTCAATCAAATCCTACTCCAATTCAGCAGATGTTAAAATAAAGTCATCGATGACTTGATTACCCTTTAAGAGGATATTTCATCATATTGGGAAATACCTTTAGTTACTGTCTTGCCGAGAATTAGATGAGACAATTGATACCACTCTCATGTTTGTGGGATGAATATCAAGCTACGGCCAGCATTCTGTTAGCGTAGCTTAGCATAAGGACTGGAAACAGGGGGAAACTAGCTAGCCTGGCTCTGTGCAAAGATGACTAAATCTCCTGATAGCCGGGCAACACCATGGTTTTAGAAGTTCTGATAGGCGATAAGCAAATGAGCAACTTTCCACAAATGTTAAAGTATTCCTTTAAACTTCCACTCATCAAATACTAAATATTCTAATTGTTGTTTGGTTTACATTTATTGCCAGTGCTGATTCAGAGAGGCTCTAGGAAACTGATTCTCAAGTAGTGCAATAATTAAATGGTATCTTACAGCATCAACACTCTACTTTAGGGTTACCACTCACACTTTATTTTCATTTTAACAAACATTTTGTTGCAGTTTCCTTTAATTATGTAATGGGCTGCTTCTTTAACCTAAAGGGTATGAGTGCCCCCCCCCCCACCACCACTCTGGGTCTTGTTCCTGACCTTGCGACGGCCTTTCTCCTCCTTAACAAATCCCTGAGGCTCGGAGCTGAAACATCGTCTTGACGTAAAGACAATGGATGCTGCTGGGGAAGTGACATCATGAGACACGAAAGACACAGAGGGAGACGACTGGAGGCGAGGACGACGCGAACAGCTGGAACATGAGGCTGACCGGTTTCTAAACGCTGCTTCTTCTGTACCCACGATTCTGTTAGCGTCTCCCAAAGCAAGTCGCAACTAAACGTGTAATCTTGAAACATTCGAAACCTCGCTTGTACTCCTTCTCTTGTTGACATCCAGTTGATAACACACAGTCACATCTGTTGAGGGAAATAAAGCAGGACCGACAGCAAGCTCGTCACCTGCTGCTGCTTGTTGTCTTCTCGTAGCGGCTCAGGCCGTCGGGCCTGTGATGATATTAACACACACACTTTCAGCACACACGCTCATTCCTAGTCAGCTGCTCATCTGGGTGAATCACAGCTGTCTCAACAAGCCAGAGGAGGGATCAGAGCCACATTTCAGAGAGGTTTTGGCATGCAGAGGGAATCAAATGATTTATGGAACACCTGCACACTCCTTCACGGATGACACACCCTTTACCTTATCTGTTTTTTTCAGGGCATTTCAGTAGGATGTTTTCTTCTCATAAAGGCTTCAGTGTTTAATAATCAACCCGCTGTAAAGTAAAGCAATTAAGAGAGGGGAATCCTCTAAATCCTCCTCAGGGGCACAAACATTTCTTGGTTGTTTTTTTTTGTTGCTTCTAGGGGTTAAATTCGCCCATAAGTTGTCACGTCCTCCATTTTTTTTGTTCTGGCATTTTTTGAGAGATGAAAACAAGTCCAGTCTTGATCTCATTGTTAAATGAGTAAGAGAATGTCTTTGTCACAGATTGATTTCTTTTTCATTGTGATCAAAAGTCGATTAAGAGGAAAACAGACATTTAAAGCAGTCAAGTTATGAATGCACGCAAACATTGAAACAAAGAAGTCTGATTTATTCCTCATGTTATAGAGTGCAACTTGTTCAAAATCATGAACTCATGAATTGGGAATATGACAACTTTACAGGAAGCGGAAGCATGAAATGAAATGAATATCCTCTTTTTTTTTATAGCAGCTACTTTACTGGTTTAAGTGCTAGGGAGCAGTTTTTTTTTTTTACTGAAATGCTACAGTGGGAAATAAAAATAACTCTTAATTTAGAAAAACTGTAAATTCATAACAATTAGCCATTAAACACAAATGGTAATGAAAAATATTTCTCTAATATTATTAGAGTTTCAATTCTGAAACTAAGTTTGAGCCTTTCCTGAAGGTGAACTGAAGAGATGATGCCTTCAGGGGACAACAGACAGTGAGTAATGAGTAAGACAACTCATGCGACCAACGGGAATATTTTCTGAATCATGTTATTTTCTTTTTTAACGGTAAACCCCACCATATGATACATCTCATACAGGTAACATCTCAAATAAAAGAATCAACTACCCGGCTTCAGAAGCTGTCCCCTGATGCTATCATCAATATAAATCTTGATAAATACATCTTCCATCTTGATTATCCACACAACCAACCCCTGCATATCATATCTGATAAGAATCTCATCTGTAAAATCCGAAAATATAAATAAAAACAAGAAAGGAATAATTTCTTCCAGAGTTTTTGAAAAGAAGGACCTGAAAATCAGAAGAATGCCCCCCAAACTCTCTGATTCTCCACCACAAGGAAGAGTTTACATGAAAATATCTGATGCAAGTCTGTGTCTGGTGCCGTCTTCTCGTTCCTCGCCGGGGTCGTCGTTCAGGAAGTACAATCCGGGCCTCTGCTTCTGCTTCTTCTTGTTGCCCGTCCCGTTGGGCTGGAAGAGGCGGCTTATAGAGTGCAGGCCCTTGGAGCGATCCGGGAGCAGGTCCAGTTCTTCTTTCTCATTCGGGGCCCTGACCTGGACCTGCTGGGCCTGCTGGGCCTGCTGGGCTTTGGGTTGGCTCAGCATCTCTCTCACCGTCCCGGAAATGCCCTTGTGCAGGTAGTGGTGGGCCTTCTTCCCGCAGTTGTCCCTGACGCTTGGATTGGCCCCGTACTCCCCCACCAGCATGGCCATGATGTACTCCTGGTGATGCAAGGCGGCGATGTGCAAAGGCGTGTATCCGCCGTGGGTTTTTGCGTTAATGTCAATGTCAACCCCTCCTTGCTTGGAAAGGTCGATGATCTTCACGAGCATATCGCTGTTTCCACATTTGGCTGCCCAGTGCAGGGCGGTGAACCCCGACATGAAGTCCCTCTTGTCAGCCAGCTGGTTGTCTCTCAGCAGCAGGCCATAAACCTGGCGCCAGTGGCCGGCGGCACACCTGACCAGCCATTCGTGCTCCGACAGCTCCAGGGGAAACAGGGAGGGGGCCCTCGTCTCTTTGGGCTCCTCTGACGCCTTGGTGCTCTTGCCTGGCCTCCTCAGCAGGGGTGAGCCGGAACTGTTGCCTGCCTCCACTGAAGGGGGCCTCCTTTTGGTCCTGAAGGCGTCCAGCTTTGGGCTTTCGGGGCAGACGTCCGGGTCCACCTTCAGCTTGCGGATCTCAACCTTGGTGGCGCCGGGTGGCACTCTCAGAGGTAAGGCGTATGGTTTGCTCTGGGTGCTGCTGGGTTCTTTTGCCGCACCCCTTCTCGAGGCGTTACCCATGTTTGGGTCTGGCCTTTGGACCTCAAAATTCATTTTTCTTTTAACTTTAATATCAGTATAATTGACACTTTGCAATGCCAGCTGTAGAGGAGAAAGAAATCCCGCAGGATCTTCGCCACTTTCACCGCTTGCCTGGTCTTGATCGCGTTCAGAAACGGCTGATCTCTCCCCTCCGGCATCATCGGGGCTGACAGTCTTTCCGCTTTGCGCAGGTGGGCGCTGCTGCTCACCTGTCACTTGGATCTTTTCATCGCCAGTCTCGTCCACACCGCTCTTCGCAGTGCGGGGACGGTCCAGCAAATGCTGATACGTTTTCTTGACTACAACGTACCGGACGCCGTCGATTTCTCGGACTGAGGCGACGTTGTTGACAAAAGTCTTGAAAAGCTCCCTGTTGCGCTCTCTCTCCGCGGGATCCTCGCAGTCTACGGAACCTTTGAACTTACCCACCAAGTCGGATTTCTTTACTTTGCCCCCCTCCGCTATCAGCAGAAAGAGGACAGATTCTTGCGTCAAAGCCATGATGAAAACTGTCGGCTGTACGCGGATTAAACGTCTGCCTCCGACGGCCGCGCCGCGTCTTGTTACACCTTTGTTCCGTTAACAGGAGGCGAGCCTTCACCTGACAGATCCCTCCGCCCCTCCCTACCTGGAGGAGTGTCTCTCTTTCCGGAAAAAGTGCACACGTGGATACAATTTGAATAGTACATGCAGGTATTTCCATACAACAAAAGCGGCAGCCAGTTCATAAATACTTTTGAAGAACAATAATGCACGACTTCGTTTAGTCTATAGTTTATTTTTCTTTCACAATAAAAGACTTCAGGATGTGCTTTTTTTTCTTTAAAAAAATAAAATTACACACACATTTTGTTTTAACAGCTTCAGTACTCCGGAAGCATCCCATACAAAGTATGACTCTCTACTAACATAGCATATGCAAATGAGAAATCATTTGAAATAGAAAATGTCTATTGCATACCTATAGAATGCTTATACTTTACTATACTTTACGCACACGAAGAGTTATGGCTATAAATTTAATTAATAATAATAAAAACCATATTAGGCCTCATACTACAACTTCTACCACCACTAGGCTACTAATGAGAAAATAATGCACGTTTATTTGCTCTGTCTTATAAAACACACACACACACACACACAAACACAAAAAGATATAATTTATAAATAAAAAAAAATCCTGCTCGGATTATGGCCACACAAAATAATATTAGCAGGACATTTTAATAAATAACCATACTTCATTCAAATTATTTTAAAAACGTGTTAGGCCAATCATCAGATTTTATGAACTCTAAGATATCAATATGATAATATATGGGCGGGCCCTAAAAACACATTACAAAGTTGTTTACAAGAACAAGTGTTTCATGAAAAGTGAATGCCAGCATACAGCTGCGAAAAGTAGGCTAGAGTCCCCCAGGGCACCTAGGCCACATGCATGTCTAAATGGTAGCCTACATACATATACAGACACACTGGTTTTGTAATTGGAGTCACAATATCAGATACTTGCTCTGATTGGCTGAGTCACATTCTAGTCAAATCAATCTGTGACCTCATTAATTCATTTAAATATGAATGCCCTATCTTGAAATATCCACAGTTCACATCCACGGCTGGCTACACAGAAGTGATAGGTATTTTATTATTTCCACATATGACGCACATATTTCTCCTCTCCCCGTGTCGCTCCTGTCCTGGCTTGCTATGTGTACAGCATGACATTCCTTGACTGAATGGGAGTTCCTGAGAAGTGGCCATATTGGAACGTATCTGTCCCGCCCAAAGATGTCACCTGTACTTCAAGATAGTTATCGCCTTACTTTAACGTACTGTCGCCTGGAAACGCTTCGAGACGACTTCAAACGGCGACAAATTCAAAACATATCAAACTTTATTTGGCAAGCACTCTTGATAATTAATGAAAGCAGGAGCTAATATAAAGAAAATCGTAAATCTCCATGAAATGTTTGACTTCCGCATTAGTACGCATGCGCAGAACAGTCGTTATTTACCAAACCAATATTAGCTGTTTGCCGGCTTCTTTTTCTACTCTCCCGTGCTACACAGTTTAGCCAAACCAAGCAAGCGCGTTTGCCGTCGCATCGACTCCCAGCCAAAGTCGAAACGAAGAAAAGAAACGATATAGTCCGACTGAGGGAAACAGAAGCGAAGTAGCAGTGCATGCTCTTGTCGCCTAGCTGGCAACCTGCCTGCCCAGTTACTAGCTCTTCTCCGTCTTGTGTCCCTCTCTTCCTATCTCTGTCAGCTCGGCTCAGTAGTTTAGCAGGCTAGTTCGGAGAGACGAGGGCTGCTCCCTTTCGCCTCCCAGCACACCGACACCATACATTCCGCACCATGGCTGCCACGGACGTTGACATATTTTCGGTAAGCAAAAGCCACGGCTTTCCTTGTTTTTTTATTCCCTCTCTCCCCTTTGGAACTGAAAGCATTGCAAGTGCAGCCACGGGGAACACTTGGTTGTGATTAGAAAAAGTGTGTGTGTGCGCGCGCGCGTGCTTGTGTGTGTGTGTGTGTGAGATGCTGTGCGTGCATGGGTATAAAGCTAAGCCTCCCCCGTTTTTGAAGCCTGTAATGTGGGCTCAGCCGAGTGATTTTATGTGATGGTGAAAAGGGTTTCTTTCAGTTAAAACAAATTAAGGTGACGCTGCCATTTTTTATTCTTACGGTGTCGTGTCTTGTTAGGTTTACTTTCGTAATTGCGTCTCTGCCACTGCACGCGTTGCTGAAGAAATGGGTGTAACAGTGCATATGGCACCATTCAACTGTTCACTCTGGACGTTATTAAAATAGGCTGTAAACACAACATTTAGGAAGGATAATATAACTTACCTTTTTGACAAATTGTTTTATATTTTTATTTTTTACGATATAACAAGCTAGCTAGCAGATAAAAACACTATAACGTGGAATACCGTTGCTATAAACTCACTGTTGTACACCAAATATACACTTGAAGGGGAATTTCTTGCAGTTTTGTTGTGTAAAACTGCAATGCTGTGATGAACTATAGATAGCAGTATCTACAGTGTGATGAGCCTCTGTCCTAACCATGTGTTAACATGTGGTTTCATTTCGACTTCCTGTTCAGAGGAGTAACATTAAACTTGCGGTTCACGTACTTGACCGTGTCAGTTTTAGCAGGTAGAAGCTAAACTAGTTCTGGCTACACTGCTGACGATGGCCTGTGCTACTTTATACACCTTTTGCACATCACAGTTAATAGGCTGGGTATGCTTACCATATGAGAGTGGAATGTATTGTGCATTGTTTTTCAAACCCTGTCAGTCAGGTGTGATCCTGTAGGTACAGTATGGTGATGCAATACAGGCCGATTTAAGGAGGGTGATTAACATTTTGGCAGATGCTCCAAGAGATCCTTGTTGTGGTGAATTGGACAGTAAGCAGCATTTGACTTGCAGGGATAAAGGAGAGATTAAGAACACACTCCGGGCTACTCCTACCACTTACTGGTGCAACACATGTCTGCGAAGAAAGGAAAAGATTCAAAACAGAGGGTGCATAGGATATTGCACACTTGGCATTCCTTAAAGTAACAAGGTGTTCAAGAGGGGGGTGCCGGTTGCAGAAGATGTTGCAGACTTCAAACTTGTAAAATGCGTCTTTCGGAATACAAAATCAGAGGACTGATTGATGAGGAGAAATGCTGAGATTGCAGTGAAACAGGCTAGTGGAATGGGGCTCGAAGCAGCACAGTTGCCTGACTGTTTGACTTCCTGTCTAACTTTCTGAAACAAGTGAGGCTATATTGAGCAAACTGACATGCTCACCTGGCAGTTTGTGTAAAGTAAAGGGAACGCTGTTAATTACGTCCAACTATTGATAGGGATGTGTGGTTGGTTGCATTGTTGGCGGATGTCAATCCCATGTTGCTTTTGGGTTAACTTTCTAGGCCAGAGCCACATGAGGGAGGCGATCAATGGAGCCAACTGCCCATCTATTGTTTTTCCCATTGACTGCATTAGCGTGTGTAGCCTATATAAAAGGATGCAGTTTATTTAAATGGTTATATAATGAAATGCCCTGTAACATATTTAGCATGTACAGTGGTTACTGACCCTGAAGAGTATTGTCTCTCCCGTGAGGCCCGCATGCATAAAAGGAAATTAGCTTCATATAGAGCTTTAAGGCAAGAGACAAGAAATGAGGAATTATGTGGCAAGTCGCTTGCACTTTAAAACTGCAGCTTTGCTTGTTTGTGCAGAGGGCGATGTTAATTTGAGAATGCATATATGTTCTAGTTACAGATTTATTCAGTGAATTCCGTCCACATTTGTTCATTTTGCAACACTTTCTACGACTTCAAACACACTAGCCAGCACCATTTCTACATTGTCCAGCCGTATGTTGCAGGTTGAGTACACTGGCTGCTGTGTGTCATCTGTGATGTTAGCCGTATAGAACATACAGGCTAGGACTGCCCAGAGGCGAGCTTGTCAAATCCAGTGTTGCAGATGAATCGTGACAGCCGAGCTGCAGCCTCGGTGGCGATGAGTCAATATCCATCTATAGAATTTAAAATAAAGACTGCGTCGGGGCCCATATTGTGATGCGCTTAAGATTAAAATGGCTTTCCGAATAATGTTGGCAAAAGCTAAATGAACATTTCTAGGCAGTAATGTTTCTTTTTGATGTTGTAATACCATCAGCGTTCTTTCTGTTTGAACATGAAGTTAAGTTTGACCCTCGCAGCACCCAGTCAACCAATCAGTCATGTGACTGGTTGAAAGTTTGTCTCTATAGCTCAAACTGCCCTAATTCTAATGTCTTATTTATTTCACATGGCATAAAGATGTGTTTTTTTTTAATCAGCATGAGCTGTAAAAAGGCTGCAGTCACATTTTTTCAAAACATTTTTTTTTCTTTTATATTCTGAACTCTGCAACTTGCACGAGGCATGTATAAGTGTGTGAATGCTCAAATCAAGTCAATCTTGGCTCATTTGCCCAAAACTGACTTGGCTGAGAAAGCTCCAGCAGAGCGGACAACAACACAAAAACAGAAAGTAAAAGAAAGGGACTGTCATTAATATTGTTAGTTTGTGCTTTACTTGCAAATTCAGGTGGTTGTGGTGTCTGTAAATGTTGATGTGAAAGCCAAAAAAAACTTTAGCTTACTGTTTGTATGTGTGCACTATGCAGGAAACCTGTTCTTTCCTCAGATTAATCAGTCATATTGAAACAAAATGAAAACCGGATTTACTGCATCCAAAAAGGCCCAAAATCAGTCTAATTCCCAAGTTGTTCCAAAGATACTTCATAGTAACCCACATAAGATTCTTTTATTACTTCTTACTTAAACTGCTCTCCACTGGGATCCACATTTTTGTAGTGTACAGTCTGTGATTAAACCAAGTTTGCTTCCTTGATGTTGTCTTTACCAACAGCATTCAATTACATGCATGAGACAGAGAAATCTTATCCATAAAAAAAACACAAAGACACAACTATGAAATAATTTTTTTAGGATCTTTCCTTTTCAGCTCAGCGCTAGTGAGGAAAGTGCGTATTTTGAAAAAAAGCCCAATAAAGATTAGTGAGCTGTACATCTGTTTCTTTTTTTTTCTTTTTTTTTTACAAAATGGTTTCTGTCTCATCTTTTGTCTCTCACTCAAATTTTTTTTTGCCTTTCCTGTTGGGCGTAGATGAGTGATGAGACTGAGCAGTAATGTGGCCATACAATTGTTGTGCGTGTGAGACGAGAGAGAGAAAGAGAGTGCATTAGATTAGAGAATAGTAAAACTAGTTTTTATCTCTGTGCTTGTGGATTCCTGACGGCACACACGCATCCAAATCCTAACCGTCAACATTTTTACCATTACAACATCACTGCTAGCACTCGCAGCTGTGGTTAGAACTGACAATATTGCAATCTTATCTAAAGATATTTCTTGTTTGATGACTTAGGATGAGATGTGAAATCCTTTGCGCTCTAATTCATATTGCACTTTAACAAAGCGTTCTCTTTCAGGTCTCAAAACACTGTGTACCACTACGTGATAACAATATAAAGGACATCAGGCACTTTCATAAATCTATGTGACTGTCATTGGACAGGAAGCACTAGCCAGCACTCTTCTCATCTGCAGATGGGATGACTCATCTTTTAAAATAACATATTTGTCATATAGTCGTGTTTTTTTTGTTATCCTAAAATAAATGTGTGACCATGGCAGCTTAGCTTGAGTCATTTTGACACTTTAAATGTGCACACATCGTATGCAGGTCTCCGTTTAAGTTAAAATTCTATTAAGTCTGAGATACGAAGGCAAGTCATTGCCGTTGGTTGTCCAGTTCTGTGTCAAGTCAGAACAAAAACAATATATCTCAAACTGTTCAGTAAAAATCTTACTTTCAATAGTCCGTTTCAATGTCAGGAAATTTGGAAATTCCTGGCAGTGTGTCGGAGCCCAATGTGACGTCTTCAAATTTCATTTTCTGAATACCCGAAGTTTACAATTTACCATATTATCGTATGACAGAGAAAAGCAGCAAAATCTGGCATTTGAAAGCTGTTTGAGAATAATTGGCATTTGTACTTTATAAATACATTTGAATGATTAATTAATTATCTGAGTATTTGGTGATCAAATAATCAAGAAAACATTTGTTTCACATCACCCCAAGTCCCCCCCTGCTCCAACCAGTAAGAGTTTCACACAAAGCATACATTCTGTGCATATATCTATAATAAATTCTTTAGAATCCTGTCTCAGCCGTTTAGAGTATATACGTCTTAAAAACGATAGATATAAATAATTAATAGGAAGTGGGAAATGCCCATTGAAGTGATCAAAGGAAAAAAACACTGAAAATATGGAACACCACCCAGCAGTTGACCTCCTTTTAAAAAAATGTATGTTAAAACGCCACATTTAAGTGAAAACCATTAATACACAAAGTGCACGTCAAATTATTGTAAATATTTGAAGCCCTCTTCACTCGGGCGCGCATCTCGGCCTGTCATGTTGCTGCTGTCTGACAGGTGGAGGCCCGCTGAGGCAGACGCAAGCTGCAAACACAAGTCCAATACAGGGGAAGGTGTTTGAAGAGGGGGTAGAAAGACAGCAACGAGGGGGTCTGCGGCAGCTGGCAGGAGAGAATAACTGATTTGAATATAAAATGCAGCTCTGGATCTTACACACAGTCCAGGAAGGCGATTAACATACCTAAGCTGCTACTTCTTGAAGTATTCCTAGATTCAGTGTGACTTACATTTCACAAGGATGTCATTATCTCATATAAACATCCATAAACCCACTTTGGAGTTGTAAGGAGCATCTATTTTCTAGAATTCCTGATAATGTTTAAGTTTTCTTTAGTATCAAAGTCATCCAGAGATAGTTGTCCGTATTTCATTGGGTGAAGTGCAAATGGGGGATGCTAACAGCTAATTCGGCATACCTTTATTGGTGCCAATTTGCCAAAATGTAAACAATTATGGGCTGAAAAAATGGGCTCAAGTTGTAGCCCCATCATGTCCAACTCACTGAACTCAAGGCAATATTAGCTATACTTCATGGGATTGGGGCGGGTGCACTTGTCTTGATTTTTGTCTGAGGGGTGGCCAACAGTGGCAGACCCCTAGTTTAGATACCGTATCTTAAATATAACTGGTTTGATGGTTTCATATTAGGTTGCTATGTGCATTAATGGAAAATGATAGGCATGTAGCACCAGTCATTTGCACTGTAAAAAATATATTTTCAGCTGCTTTATTTGACACTTTTGAGATATTTTGACTTATCAAAATATTTATATATTATATATATTTTGACTTTCATATCAGGAAAAGCACAGGCTAATAACATTTAAAGTGTCCCAGTAAGCCGTGACAGTGAGCCAGCATGCACAATACCAGGACCCTGAAGCTGTAGCTGCTGAATGGAATTCAGCCATCATTAAGCTTATTAATTACACTTGTGCTTTTCCCTCTGTGACAAAACTCAAAATGTCTTTTGGCGAAAAGGGCCTAAAAAGCAGTTCACACGAGCCCCAGTGCAAAAGCACTGCATTGTGGACTAGCTTATGTGGTTTGTGCCTCATTTCACTTTGGGCCACCTGGGGCCCCTGTGTGCAGCCATTTCCTGTTGGGACTGGTGATACGGTGGCCTGGGAACTGTGTCGTTTCCTCACTCCGGGACAGTTAGCCAGAAGCTTTTCATTCCTGCCATAATTTTCCCTGCTGCTCTTCTCTCCGAACTAGCTTGGTTGGGTAGACAGAAAGATGCCTCAGAGTTTGCCGAACAGCTCTCATCTGTTGGTTATACATCCTTAGCCGATGTTGAATGTTTCACAAACTAGTATGATCAAGTTTATTTTTAGCTCATGTGATGCATTGTTCATGTAATCCAGTTTGCTTTGAGCAGATGTTCGTGAAATGGAAATGTTTTATTTTTTTTGTAGTGAACTATGCAGTTATTCATCAAGAATATGACCAAAAATGGAGATGCAGTATGATTGTGATTAGCTTTAGCTCTCACTTACTTTATATACATCAAAACACAGACTTGCATGCGAGCTAAGTCTTTTTTTCTTGCTAATATTTAAAAGGCAAAGAGTTATTTTCCAAATTCATACAAAGAACATATGATCTGCATTGTTCAGTGCACAAAGTCTGCTTCTTATGAAATCTAGTTCTCCTTTTTTAAAGTCTTATTTTCTTCAGGAGTTATTTTTGACAGCTGCGTACAGTACACATTCACACCTTCAGTCACAGCCCTGGGAGTTTGTGTCCACGTCTGCAGTTCTCTTCTGTCTGATTCTTAAAGGTAACACAGTTGTTTTGGTAGCCATCAGTCACAGACCAGTCTGCCTCTTATGACACACACACACACACACACACACACACAAACAAAAAGAAATTATGCGTTACTGACAGCTTGGTCTGGTTTGGTGTAGGAGGTCAACCTAGAATTATCTTATGAGTCAGTCTTTATTTTTCTGAATCTGAGAGTTTCACCAACGT
Source organism: Nannoperca australis (assembly GCA_036023655.1). Taxonomy (NCBI): domain Eukaryota; kingdom Metazoa; phylum Chordata; class Actinopteri; order Centrarchiformes; family Percichthyidae; genus Nannoperca; species Nannoperca australis. The sequence goes on from JAVQJD010049245.1 coordinate 38,005, forward strand.
GGTTTGGATCAATTTCTGCAGAAACAAGGTTTACAAGGTAAAACAACTGCATAAGCGTGAGTGTGACACAGGCTTGCCCGTCGACTTTGGCCATCCTTCTCTGTGAAGGCCCACATAATAATTGAATAGGCTCAGTGTGAATTCCCAGTTGCGGCCTAAGACAAAAACAGCTGCCACATGTGAAACATGGATACTAAGCGGCGTGTTGATTAAACATGAGCATGCAGGCCATTATTTATCCTTCCCTGGATAAATAAAGGCTTGTATAGGTTGTCAACTTCTCCTGTTTTAAACGTATCTCAGGAATCCAGAGAGTCATTGCACCGGTTTCCTTCCAGGCCCGATACTGGCGGGCACACCCTCCCCCTCCAGCAACCTAATACCACAGGGAAGCATTAATGTTGTTTGACAAGATCTGAGTTTACTAACAAACAAAAAGGACTCTTCCTCATCCTTGTAAACCTGCCGTTGAGTACCACAAACATTACATGGCGGATGCTTTTGTTCGAAGCAACTCACAGTAATTGTATTCAGACTCAATGGGAACAAGCTAGATGTGATCAAAAATTGGAGTTGCAACCCTCCCAAATGAACGGTTTAAAGTGTGTTAGAGAGCTACATTGAAATGCTGTTTGTCTGTCTTCAGACAGGTGCCCATATGAACATTGCTGGCTGTAATCACTCCTCCTGTTCATACTGGCCACCCCTTCCTAACATGTTTCCAATGTAAAAATACATATTTTATTCCCAGAATAATATCACTTTTGGGAAGGGATCTTGTGAGGGCCAATATGAGCACTTAACTATTTTAATAATAATGTTTTAATTTATTTAAAAAGATTGACCCTATCCTTTTAATGTACGGTTAGTGCACTGTTGCTCCTTTCTATATATTTCAAGTTTGTGACTGGCTATGCGGCTCCCTGACATGGCATGAAACACATTTCCTCAGCTTGGCTGGATGTTTCACAAACATAACCACATTTAGAAACACTTAAAAGCACATTTACAGCTTGTATTGATTTTATTTTTTTCAATGAACACAGGTGTTAATGTAATGTAATAAACTGTGCTGCGGCTCAGCTCACGTCGGATTACTCCAGTGGTGTTACCTGACCCATACAGAGCCCTATTCCTCCCATACACACGCGCACACTTCTTAGCCTTTATTGTGCATTTCAGTCAGGTTTATAACTCATCTACTGTGTATGCCGAGCCTGCCTGCGCCTCTCAGTTCAGTTGGGTTACATTCAGCTGAGCCCCGCTCTGCTCTCGGGCTGCTCTGTGTTTGGTGACATCAGCGTTAAAGTATGCAGTCGTCCGTGGCTGAGCCAGGCAAGCTCGGGTGGCCCCATTCATCTCAAGGTGCTGCATGTTCCCCTCCAGGTCCTGCAGACCTAACACCGCTGCCTCTCCTCACCGGCTCCTTCGGATGGGTTAGATAAGGGAGATCAAAGGTGTTTGAGAGTTTTGTCTGTCTGTCTCTGGTTTGTTGTCTGTAATCTTGGTGGTTTTAGTTCCAGGAAGCGCTCTCCTAAATGCAGATTGATTACAGAGAGGTTGTGCGCAGTCTCTACAATAATTTACTGTAGCTGTGGTGATTTGGAGATAATTTTTGGTTTTGTTTAGAGGTTTGGGTGGTGCAGCTTGTTGCACTCAATTTGATTGTATTGTAAAACATAATGATATAGGGGCTAAATGAAAAGAAATGGTTTTATATCCTGTATTCACAAAATGTTTATCATGTTGTAATTTTACCAAACAACTGCTAAACATTTATTCCCAACATTCCCAAATCTCTGAATGGGTTCACTCTTCTGGTTGCTTCCTGTAAAGTGTCTCTCCATTGTGTGGAAATATCTTTAGTTCCTCATGCTTGTGAAGGATTATTCTTGAAACTCATCATGGCTGCAGGGTCTGATTACCTAACTCATAATGTTAAACGTCTGCGGAATGTACGGAGGGTCTTTGATGGAATGTGAAGGCTTCAGCTTCTGTGCCACCTAGCTCTTTCTTCCTCTGATCTAATGTTTTCCCCATGTGTGTTTCCCTCACACGCAACCAGGCTTTTAATGTGTTGTTCTGTTTGCTTGTGTCCCTCAGAATGAAGAGAAGCGTAGCCTGAGTTTGGGCGGCCATGTTGGATTTGACAGCCTCCCTGACCAACTGGTCAGTAAATCGGTCACACAGGGATTTTGTTTTAACATTCTCTGTGTAGGTGAGTACCAAATGGCAGCGTGTGTGTGCAGTGTGCATGACGGACTGTGTTAAATATTGTATACAATTAGCAACTCGCGGAAATGCCATGCTGTAACTACTGAATTTTTCTCTACAGTCCATTTCTCTTAATATTTACTTTATTTGTTTAACTGCAACAAAACAGTGACATCCTGTTGTTTTTCCTGAGTGAAAGAAAAGCTCATGCCCTCCCGCTTGTGTTGCTGTAATAAAAATTCATGTCTGAATGCAATTAAACTCTCGGTCTCGTCTCTCTCTACTTCCTGCCACCCACAGGGGAGACTGGCATCGGCAAGTCGACGCTAATGAACACACTCTTCAACACTATGTTTGAGAATGAAGAGGCGAGCCATTATCAGAATGGCGTGTACCTGCGGCCGCGAACATACGACCTGCAAGAGAGCAACGTCCACCTCAAACTGACGATCGTCGACACCGTTGGCTTCGGTGATCAGATCAACAAAGACGATAGGTGAGGACTGCGAAATGACAGTCGATGACGTTAAGATGGTGGCATGATTTTAGATGGTTGACACTGATGTGCAGGTCAAAAGATCTTGTGGTTAAAACCGCATTCAATTTGAATAAGTGGAAGTCAAGGATGCAGATAACCGATTTCTACAGCATTTCAGTGTGAAGGTGTGACTCTGGTCCTAACTACACATTGAATTATAGTCATTGCTGTGGTGAAAGAAGCACTTGGATCCTTTTATTTAAGTAAAAGTACCAATATATAATAATGTAAAAATACTAGTAAATTACAAGTAGAACTTCTTCATTCAGAATCATACCTAGTATGTATTACCTAGTATTATCAGCAAATTGTATTTAAAATACCAAAAGTAAAAGTACTTAGAAAAAAGGCCCCTTTGAGCAAAGCAGTATTATTATTATTAATATTATTGTTATTATTCAGTATATGACACTATTAGATTGTTAGTACTGACGCATCAATGTGTAAGCAGCATTTACGGTTTAACTACTTTATATACAGTTAAATGTTGAGGTCCAGTGGTTCCCATCCTAGGGAATTCGACACCTCAGATAAATCGGAGGTGTCGTGAGAGGATTAATGGGATCTGTAAATCTGAGTTTGACCCCTTTCAGCTTTGAACATACTATTGAAATATCCACTGTATGTGTCTAAAAATTGTACTCGGGTACAGTACTTTAATTGTGCTTAGTTATGTTCCATCACCATCGAAAGCGTTTGAAACTATGGATGAATGTAACACTTTGCAACCAAATTTAACCCTAGTTAAAGCTATACTCTTAGATGTTTCTTGACCTGCTAATCACCAAACATACAGTCCATGGTAAATCTCACCAACAGTGCCATTTACTGCATCAGGGCCATTTTGAAATATTCTTTGAAACAGTACTCATTGTATGAGTCAAATTCCGTTGATCTGGTACTCTGAGCACATGCGTGAAACGCATGCCTCAGTGTGTTTTCTGTTGGACTCCTGACTGTTGCATCGACAGATTTTCCTGTCAATCCTCATCCAAACCCTTCCTTCTATTTGCAAGATGACAACGCCATAGTTTTGGCCAAATTAGGTCAGTGTTGCCGAGGGATACAAATGAGAGAAATAGACACATTTTGGTTTTCTCTGTAGGATGGACATGAGACGAGGTGGGACAGCAATAAAAAGGAAATAGTTGATTTATTTATTTTTTTTTTAACATTCAGCTGTGGAATGAAGTGTTCTTGTTGTGACCTAGCCAGAAAGCTGCACTCTCACGCCCTTTGATAGCAGCTTTCTCTGTAGGACGTATAAACCAACACACTGAAGGACCGACCCTGCAGCGGACAGTAGAGACGCACAGAGAGAGCCTCAAAAGGTCAGAGTTGGTGCATTCCACAGAGAAGATTGAAGATAGATGTGAAGGGAGAGGACAGACGACTGTAAACATGCTGCTGGCTTAGGATGTAGAATAGATTTGTGTGACGGAACACGGAACGACTTGCTGTTGAGGATTGACAAGATTACAGTTATAGCCTGCTGTTAATTTAATTAGCAGGGATGTATGTAAAAATAATTATGGTTAAGGAGGAAATTAGATTTTACTAGGTAGCTATACTTTTTAGATTATCTTTGTTACAAGTTACTTGATTATAGGACAGGGGTTTTGTTAGCCCATCATCAAAACGAAACCTGATTCAAGCCAGTAACTTAAGTTTAACATGACAAACTCTGTTTTTTCTTCTCCAGTGTTCACACTGTACCAGTTAGGAGCACACGGACAAACAGCTGGCTGTCAATTTGTCTCCTTATACCCCTGGTATAGATATAACAACAACGTTTGTTTGGGAACCACAGCAATGTCTGTTTTTAACATATTTTTTAGGCATACCTTGGAGGCGAGGCTGGTGCAGGTGTGGGAAGTGAAATCTATCATTTCAAACACAGATTATTACAACTAAATTATCAAAACAGTAGAGATATGTTGTCTGTCATGAGAACTGTGAGACTTGTGTTCACTTGAAAGAGTTGCATTTCAGGCCGCAGTGATGCAGTTTATTAAATATGTAGCTGATTTCCAATGGACTTGTTCTCATCCCTCCCAATAAACTGAACTTTCTGAATTAAAGCTGCAGACTCAAATAAACAGCTCCAAACGAGCTTGATGTGAGTGTGCCACGAATTATCTTCAAACGTTATCAGGCCGGTGACCATTTTGGGCATTAAGACATTAAAAACGGCACACAGACAAACTGTACTGTTGCATTAACAAACATAAGATATTATAATGAAGAACATTATATATTCTTGACTCCTATTGCTACCAGAAGTATGTTACATTGTATCCCAATAAAAATAAGAGCTACTTGTTTTGGCAATGTCTTAATGTCACATAAGAAAAATGTTTATTCATCTCATTTACATTGGTGGATAATGTCTTCCAGTGCCGCGATCAGGTATGTCTCTGCAAGATATAAACTCTGGTGAGTTAGACAGATAGGCCTTAGAAAAATCAGCTGTAACTTAATAAAAAAAATAAAGCATCACTTATTTTCCTTGTGTATTGATTGGTTGATGTCGGTGCAGGTCTCCTCTAGTACTGCAGGTCATATACTTATACTGTGGTATAATGGCCAATAAACAAGACTTTTTAATTCACATCTAGAATTGTGTTGACTTTGACATACCTTTCTGGTCTCCTTTGTTTAGCTACACATGCGGAACTCATGAGTAAATACGAATTTCTTTGATTTACTGATAACGCTGTAGGCTACAAAGGCCATCACGGCGCTGTGAGAGAGGACAAGATGTTTCGCAGCCTCTGTGATTTGTTTGTAATTTGTTTCAACCAGACTTCCATAAGCCCAGTACAAATTTTATGCAGCACTAAGCTGTACAGCTCTAAGCTGAGATCTTGGCATAGAATCAGATCGCATAGTTACTGAAAACATAACTGTCTCGGTTCATTTCCCCAGTGATAAGTCCATATTTCCTTTTATATTCATTACCACCGCATGAATAAGAAGGCAAATATTTATGCTTTTACTCACAGACCTAAATCCTTACACTTTCTCTTTGTCTGTTTCCACAGTTACAAGCCCATTGTTGACTACATCGACACTCAGTTTGAAAACTATCTCCAGGAAGAGCTGAAAATCAAGCGCTCGCTGTTTAACTACCACGACACCAGGATCCACATCTGCCTTTACTTCATCGCCCCGACAGGGCACTCTCTCAAGTCCCTGGACCTTGTCACTATGAAAAAACTGGACAGCAAGGTACACACAACTGACACAAACACACATCCACATATATGCTGTGGTCTTGCACAAAAAGCACACTCTCACGCTCCCGGACTTTTCCCATTGTCTGTGAATAACTGTTAGTGTTGCTGAAATCTGATCTCTCCCTTTCACTGGGACCGGTGTGCATTTCACTGAGACGTAGAGATCCCTGGTATTATTATTTTTTTTTGGCTGGGATGTGGACTCTCGGTGTGAAAAGAGAAATTCTGCAGTGACTGTGCACACTTCCATTTAATAGTATAGGATTTCAAGAAAAAGCTTATATGGCATTCTTTGGAGTGAAGCTATTTGGCCAGAGTTTTGGGAAGATCTGCTCTATATGAGTAGTTTCACGCTTAAAGTCAACATGTTGCATGTTTCTTCCAAGTGAAAATGTTTGATTTGCTGTGTTAACATCCAGCCCATTTTCTGAATTGTCATCTATAACATATAAATGTATAGAGATAAGATAAAATCTAAATTAATTGATTGGTCCTTGTGAGACAGTGATATAGAGTGATGTTGAGTTCCGGTTTGATATATTTGCAGTTTATGTGTCAACCATACACCAGTCAATAGTCACATTCAGAGCCACATTGATTTGTGGCTTTTTCATTGCCCTTGTGTGAGTATTACTACACAGATTGTTGGTCAGTGATCTGTGTTTTGCCAAACATCTGATGAGTGCAGCTCAGTGGAGACACGATCAGACCACACTGACAACAGTCAGGAAAGGCAAGTGAATTTTACAGTGTGTTTGTGCCATGTTGTTAAGATTGCAACATTTTTACTTAGAGTTTTGGGATATTTGTGGTGTTTGTATCATTGATGAGGTAGAAGGTTAAGTCTCTGTAGCCATTGTGGCTACTGCTACTTTTGCTACCTACCAAATCCCTTTCTTTCTCATCCAAAGAAATATACAACACAAACACATAAAAATGAAACCTGCTGACATTTTGATCAACCGTGTTTGAAAACTGCTCCGTGATATATGCAGCTGAAACCAGGCAGTGGTTTTTGATCCTAAATCTTGGTTTCGACGTGTGGGAAGTGTGGAATTTCAGGAAGGGAAAATATCCTCAAAACATTACAGAGCACGTGTTCACAAAGCCCAGAAGAGAAGGAGAGACGGCGAAAAGAGGCAGTTAAAATGCAAAAGGGGAGATTTGTGTGCCTTCAGCTGTACCTTCTGTATATGCTTGTTTGACTTAAGGCCGACAATGATTATACTGACGTGTTGGATATATTACATTGAGAAAGCTTCATGTAGGTAGATTGACAAAATGCCATAAATGCCTTTTTGTTAAAGTGTGTGTATCTGCTTGTATGATTTTTAGGCATGTATATAAGCTTGTCATATCCACGACACCTTAAGGGTCCAGTGAGAGGATGTTTTATTGTTTCGTGTACATATTACTACTGATAGCACTGCTGTAGGAATGACAAAGTGGCAGTTTTGGCCCTGCTTCTGTCTGGTGATGCAATGATAATGAATCCAGAAGCAGATGGTCAGCTCGTGACTAAAACCTGCTGGCTTACCTCTGCCAACTATCAGCGCACGGCTGCGCATCTCTGCCAAATGTACGATTCTATTCAAAACAATGACGGGATACTTCAGCCAACTGTCTCTGTCAAGGGACAGTTAATAGTTTCATGAGGAATTTGGAAAAGTTTTTAGACAGTTAATCCTAACAAGGTTTTGTAGGTCGCGGTCATGTTTAAATTCACATAAATGTTAGTTGAATTGGAAAGACATTTTAAAGTATTTAAATTGTTTAATACTTTATTTATTGTAATTTAAGCCATCCTTACTACTTTTGACACCTTAGTTTTGCTGCGGACCAACTGTATTTCTAAGGCCAAAGTCATGGTTTATAGCAATGACAGGACTACTTCTGTTTTTCTAGATTAATTCTATGAGGAAACCTGAATACTGTACAAATAACAGAAAGTACTTCACATAGAAAAGACCAAGATCCAAATTCAGCACTTCTCATGCTGTGAGGCGACAGCGCTGACCACTGAGCCTCCGCACTGTCTCTACCAGCCAACGGAGCGATACGTTTGCCAACTGTATCCTGATACCATCCAAACCCTCCACAGCATGCACACAGCCAGCTCTCTGTACCCCCTGCTTTGAAGCAAGACATGGGAGCTTACCTGAGCTAAATATACGATCTTTATCCCACTATATGAACCACAGTAAAGCAGCCAACATGAGCTAAAAAGCATTTACCTTCTATACTTCCCCTAATATGAGTAAAGGCAAAGCAGCTTACCTCAGCTAAATCTCCCCTAGCATTCTTCTGAACCAAACTCGTTTTCTTTTGAACCTTCAGTTAGACTGTGGAGTACATACTGGTTTCTCTCGGGCCTTTTTCAGTTGCACAGTGCCACAAAGTGTAAAATAACACCAATGTTGGTGCTTCTAATTGGAAAAATAATTTACAGCATTGTGAGTGAAACAGACCCAGTTTTATCCTGAGTGCGTGACCACCGTGAGCACCACTGTGACCTCAGTGGCTTTGTCCCAGCAATCTTTCCACTATGTGAAATATGAACACTGTTTTATCTGAAAGCAAGCCAGTGTTGAGTGACCACAGCGTGGATGTGACACGGTTTTGCTTTACAGGCTCGATGTGGTAGTTTATGCACTGGTCTCTTTTTCATCAGCCCCTGCACATTTTTCATTTATATTTATATCATTTCTGAGCTCTCGATGGTTACAGGTTGATCGCAAAGTATGTTATTTGCTTCTACAAGCCTAAACAAGAGCCCTAACCAAGTCACAGAAACATTTTCATTGGTTATTTATCTAACTAGATATTTTTCAGTTAACTTATTTACTCAAAAGTACTGACAAGCATGCCCTTCGTATGTTCCCAGACCCCAAAGTGACAGCTTCATGTTTTGGTTGTGTACAACCAACAGTCCAAAACCTTAAAGTAAGCAATTAGTAAACTGGGAAAATCAGCACATCTTCATATTTCAGAAGCTAGATGTGGTGGGTGTTTGGCATTTGATGATGATAAATGATTCAAGTGATGATTAGTCCAAACACTATTACATTCTGGTTACCATGAAAACATTTCATTGCCATGCCCGGCATTTCAAGAGTTGCTCCATCTTCATCAGTTGGGGTCCACAGTCCCATTTTGGATTCCTGTGTGAACACTGACCTTTATCTGGAAGCTAAAGATAAATGAACAGAGCTATGCTGTCTGCCAGATAGCCCTGTCACAGGACAAACCAGGGAAGCCGACCAGAAACAACTATTTCCCCAGTCTGTAGAGTTTGCTGTCGAGGCTAGACAATGGTGTTTTTCTTGTAAATGTGGTACGAATCACCCCTCCCATACAGAGGATGGTTGTCAGCCCACCAGAATGAGTGCGGGTTTGTTGTGGATGAAGGCAGGAAGAGAGATAAGAGTCAGAAGGGGGGTGTCCTTTTGTTTTAAATGATGTTTTTCTTGAATAGGAGGAAGTCATTACCAGTTTTATTATGTAATATTAGTAAGTAGAGGATTCAGTTTGTAGAGGTCATTTGACAAACAAGGATTGATATTTCCGACTAACCTTTTGAAATGTCTCAGAATTTGCTCTATAATTTGTGAAATGTACGTGGTTTTTATCATAGCCTATAGCAAAATAATGATCAACATTATTCTTCCCCTTCATATCTCCCAAATTATGGGAACTTTAATTCCAAAAATGTAGAGCTGAACAGCTGATTATCCCCCAAATTAAAGTAAGACAAAGAATAATAATAATAATAGAATCCATTGAGTTTTAAAAGAAAAGTTGCACTATAGATATTTCTTCATTACCAATACGCAAAATGTGTAAACATGGTTCATTTATCCCTTGAACACTTACACTCTATCCTTTCATATACTGACATTTGAGTTAGAAGATTAAAACAAAAAGTACAAGAAATATCAGTCTTATGTGAATTTTTACTTTTCAATGATTAGCTTACATGTTAACAGCTTTGATGTCGTTACAGCCATCTGGCACTCCTGGTTGTTTAGAACAAACACTGGGAGCAACTTGGGAATACTCTTTGGCCAGCTGGGAAAACCCAGTTGTGGGAAGTGGAACAAATATCTCGGTGCCCTCCCCTCCTCACTGACCATGACAAAGACACTCCCACCTGCTTCAGTGGCCACTAAAGGCTGCTGGCTGTTGCACTGGATAGCGGTTAATGAACTCGGTTTGTTAAATAAGGGTTAAAACACGACACTGGCTGCCCTGCTGTAAATTAATGATCCAATAAAGTATGATGAGCCTGTAATTTGACTCCTAACAAGCTCTGGCTCTTGCTCTGAGGCACTCTATTGAATTGATGAGTGAATCTGTGGGGATCCTCCCCGTCCTCCCGGTTAGTGATTTGGGTAAAGCAGCCGTACAGAGGAATGCAGAAAAACTGTGTGTTTATTTCTGTACGTCTGCTGCTGATTGGAGATGGAGCCCAGTTTGTTTTCATAATCACTGTTTGTTTTCGTGAATCTGTCGGCGTTCTGACTGAGCTTATTCACTGTACAGTTTTGTTGCATACGGTTTTGTATGCTTCCTCAGACATATTTAGCAATGCACTTAGTTTGGTTTATGTTTTTTAATTAGGTCTTCAGTATGTTTTAATGCAACTTTATGTTTATGACATGAACATGTGTAAAATAATTGCTCTAATCAGGTACATTTGGTTGCATGTCAGACTAAACCAAACTATTACATAATAAATTCCATGTGTACGCTTTAAACAAAGCAGCTGTCAATACGTGTGTGTGTGTGTGTGTGTGTGTGTGTGTGTGGAAATATATCATATCTGAACAGTGTGTGTGTGTGTGTGTGTG
>JAVQJD010049273.1:0-11509 GCA_036023655.1 Nannoperca australis
CTCTATTTTCTATTCATTTCACAACGTATGGTGGTGAATAAGTGTGACTTTTCATGGAAAACACAAAATTGTTTGGGTGACCCCAAACTTTTGAACGGTAGTGTATATATATATATGTACATTTCAGAACTTGCAAGAAAAACAACTGTCACTGCTTCCTCATTTTCAAAAGAATATACAAGACCTTTTTCTATCAAGTGAACATGGGCTTGGATATCATTTTTGTAATGTTGCCCCTGCTGTACACTCCCACAGCTTGCTCAAGCTAAAGTACAGTTCATTGAATTAACATTTCTCATCCTCTACGTAAAAAAAGACACCAAATGTAATCAAGCCTTGCCCCTACTAGATCTCCAATACTCTCAGAGAGACAAAAAGAAAAAAGAGATGAACTCTTTGCTCTGCACTCGGGAAGCGATCCAAGCTTCTGGACTGGCTCCACCTCTTTAACGTGCTATTGTTTAATTACTGCAACTAATACCATCTTCTGTCAAATGTTTCCAGCTGACTGCATGTGTGGATGCTTTTGGCACAGCGATGTGACAGTCCCTAATTGGAATATTCACTCTGTTTCTGTTAATGAGGATGAGGAAGAAAGGGGCCGACCATGCCAGAAGAGAGTTCAGATGAGGAGACTTTTGTCTGCTTGTAAGGAGTTTGAACTGTCCTTACGTATGTCCCAAATCAGGATCAAACTACTGACTTATCTATTAGAGGCTTCTGTCAATTCTGTTGGACTTTCTCCCTCCAGTTACTTGTTTTCTCAATATTTATCTGGCCTTGTGACCTGCAACAAGCAAGACGTCTAAGACTGTTGTCACATGTGTGTCTGTCTATTCACAGGGCTCACTAAGACAACAAACAGTTCATTGCAAATGGGGACACACTCCTGTTTTGCTGCTTTATCCCAGAGGAAGAAGAGCTAAGCAAAGACATGGGGGGAGGCTTTAAAGAGAAAAAAAAACGCGTAGGTGAGGGGGATGGGATAAACTAAGAATGAAAAACAGTGTTTGTGTGTCTACAATGATCCCCCTCTGCACATTAGAGGAGCTCAGCAATTTTACCATCCTGAGAGTGTCTCCATAGCTAGTGTTTTTATAATAGACTTTGAGACCATAAAAAACTTCCAATGTACAGTGTCCACTATGTCACAGCACACATGCTCCTGTTAAAATAGCCTAAGCAGACACACACAGATAAGATCCCCCTCTCATATGCATATATGTCTTTCTGTCTTTGTCTTTTTGTTAAAGTCTGTCTGTTGTGTTTTCAAGTCTAATTGTAAGTGAAGTCTATTTTGTTCAATTACTTAAATCTATCTGAGATCAGATTTCCTTCTGACACATGAAAACACACATGCTTTCCTGCTCCTTCACTGCTTTAAAACTGGGCAATGCTTCTCAAGGTTATCATAGCAATAAAAAATATAAATCCCTCCCAGATTCATTGTGACAAACTGCTCTAGCATCATGTTAGCTTTGACTGAAGCATGTTTGTTGCGCTGTGCGAGAGTTGTAGTTAGACTTAACCAGACTACGTTTTGCTGTAGACTAAGTCTGCAGCCATGCTAGCACCTCTGTGAAGCTGCACCACTGACCTAAATGCTAACGTTTAGCATGCTAAAACACTTGCAATGACAATGTTAACATGCTGATGTTTAGCAGGTATAACACTTACCATGTTGACAAATTTTGTTTGGCCTGTTAGCATGCTAACATTTGATAATTAGCAGTAAACACAAAATTCAGCTGTGGCTGATGACATTGTTAGTAGTTTTATGTTTGTGGTCATAAAACAAAATATTAGACAAGTTTAAATTTTGACCTGAGATGAAAAGATGCTTAGAGCTAAATGCTATGCCTTTAGTATGCTAACATTCTCAAAGTGACAATGCTAACGTGCTGATGTTTAGCAGGTAAAATGTTTACCATGTTCACTATCTTACCGTAGTGTGTTAACATGCTAACATTTGAGGTTAATTGGAATGTCACCATTTTTGTTGGTGTTTGGTCATCAGTTTTGGACAGTTTGAAATGTTGATCTAACGATGACCCTATGAAAAGTCAAGGGATTATTAAAGTAACTAGGATGCATCCATTGGACACAATATAAATCAAATTTCATGGTAAGTCATCCTGTAGTTGTCGAGACATTTCTCTAGAAAACAAAAATGTCAACTTCGTGCTGGCTTCACCCTCTGGTGACCGTGAATATGAAATCCATCCAATAGTTGTTGAGATATTTCAGTAAGGACCAAAGTGGTGGACTAACTGAAATGACAAATCTGCAGAGATGACTGGGTGTAAAAGTTAAACCCACACTACTTACTTTGCACCATGGATACATTTAAAATGTTTAATTCTGAACTTCAACATTTAAAGATCAGATTCATTGTCAGTATACAACACACAGAAAGTTGGACAAAATGCAGTCATCTGAGGGCTTAGATACATATGTCAATAAAAAACTAGATGTACTGTTTGTGTCTGTACACACTTAGTCATCCTCCCTGCGTAGATCCAAACAGGTTGTGACATCCACAATTTGAAAGATTGGGGAACTCAAACTTTTTCAGGTCAGTGCTGGAAATTGGCTAAACTCCTGTTATTGATCTGTTTCTCCCCCATGCTTTTGAACTCTTTGGCTTCCCACCTTTGTCCTACAGTCCCTGTCTCTCTTACCTTTGTCCCACTGACTTTTTGCCCACATTTGACTTTGTCTGTTACTGTCCACCTCCCACCACCATCCCTATAAACCACTCTCCCTGTAATATCTCCCCTTCAGTCTATCAGACATAAAATAACTTTTCAGAATATAAACTAGAGCTTAATCTGTCTGGGGTCGAGGTCTGCATCTCTCACATGAACCACATGATCACCTTTCTGCAGCTTACATTCATACATAGTAATAAAGTGCTTTCATTTCAATAATAAAGAGAGATAAACAACTCTAAAGGGATAAAGGACAACTTGACAAGCAAACGTAACAGATAACCTGAGTAGGAGTGTTGAGGAGGTGTAGAATGAAGAAATACTTGCTCACAGCCTATGCAGTGTTTAGTTTTCACTTTGTGCCATTTAAGATTGGTTAACACCTTTGGGCTTCCTGGTGGTTGAGCAGTTAACCAACACACCCATTTGTCGCATGTCGTCACTCGCATTAGTTTCTTCTCTTTATACTTTCATTGAAATAAATATAAAAACGCCATTAAGATAAGGATGACTTTTACATTTCAGAAATATCTGCCATTCATCAGACAACTATAGTAATAGTAATATAATTCAATTTATATAGCACCTGTCATACACAAAATGTAGCTCAAAGTGCTTTACATGAAAAAAGAATAGAGCAGGTACATTAAACAGTGAAAATATTAAAATGCATCTAAAAAAAGGAATTAAAACTTAACTGTTCAACAGTTCAAATTAGACACTGAAAGGTAAGAAGTATCCTCAGTGTATAGTGTAACAAAGTACTTTACTACTTTACTTGAGTGTTGTCATTTCATGCCCCTACTTTTTTCTGCTCCAATACATTTCAGAAGGAGTACTTTTGTACATCGTACTTTTTACTCGACTACATTTATTTACTCGCTAGATTTATTATATACATATTTAAACCTCTATATAATATAACTGTCACAGGGGATAGCAAGGATTGCACCCAAGCACAGACAGCACAGGCACCCTGGAGCTGCTTCGATGGTTTATTTAACACAATTGGCTTACATGTAGGTACGGGTAGGCAGACAGGCAGGAAGACAGACAACAGGTCTGTCCAGGTTGGGCAACAGAAACACCAGGAGCATACTATTGGCAATACAGGAACACGGAAACTAAACACATCACAAACAGTATGAACCAACAAGGGAATATAGGGAAGTGGTTCACGAGGGAATCAGGGGCAGGTGAGTAATGTGAAGCATGTGTGGAAAATCAATAAGACACTAGGAAAGAACTGAACAGGATTTCAAAATAAAGCAGGACACACAGACAATACCTATAGAATGTAACAAAAAGTCTCATTGAGATCATGTGTACAAGAACAAACATGTAAACAGCTTAAGCATGGACATGCACAGATATAACAGCCCTATTTTCAGCTTTGTGACGATGCATTTTCCAGCTAATCCAAGGGGGGTTTAAACAGTTTATTTAGTTTAAGAAGTATCAAAGAATTGTTTCAACCCATAATGGTAAATTAAATCTTTCAGTTTATCAGGAAAAATTCAAAAATCACCAGATTCTGAGATACATTGGACAGGAAGGGTTTGTAAAATGTGTAATCTGAAAAGTAACTAAAGCTGTGAGACAAATGTAGTGGAGTAAAAAGTATAGTATAGTACAAATATTTGCCTCTGAAATGTAGTGGTAAAAGTACAAGTACCTTGTGTTTGTACTTTAGTACAGTACTTGAGTAAATGCACTTAGTTACATCCCACCACTGCGTAAAATAAACATGTTACCATGAGAGTAGGTCAGAAAGATTTCACTTGAACTCAAAGCTCCCCGAGTTCTTTCTGGACACCGTTCATTCAGGCATGAAACCACACTGTCATCACTTCATCAAACAAGACAATCAACTATAGTTACAGAACAACACAATTACCCCTGCATTCCTGTCCCCCCCCCCCACACACACACAACCCATGCTGGTTTCATGTGTTTTGTATCTGCCCACTTATTGAAAGAGTGGAGGAAAAACTGGAAATGCAGCCTGCACATCACATCCATTCAAAGTTCAAGTATGACAGTTAATCATCTTGCACAGCAATTGGGTGTCATTTGATAATAATCTGACCTTTATTTAACTAGCAAAGACAAAGAATCTGTGGCAGAGGTGCAGGGAAACGGACCAGTAGAAAGGAATGCTGACTATAAAAAAAGGGGGGTGGTTAGAGAGGGTCTCTGGTCTCTGCTGGGCCTCAACTCTGAGCTCAGTTCAGTTGTTGTTTGACACGAGTGAAACGGCATTAATCTAGAATGCTGGCACATGCATAGAGAGACTTGGACCTGGTGCTCAGTGATTAATATTGCAATAAACAAGTGTTTGATCCTGAGCTCAGGTTGATCACATGTTTTTTCTGATGAAGGTCATGGTCAGGTGGCCTCACTGTTAATGTTTCATGACGCTTCCCCAAGCACCTGAAAACATTTTGTGATTTCAGCTTCTCAATTTGCTCAAATTGCAGTAAAGTGAATCAAGTGAGGTTGGGTCAAAACAAGATATATGAAGGTATCACTTTGAGCACTCTTAAGTTGCGACTTTAATATAGAATAAATGGATTGATCGAGAAAATGACCAGCAGATTAATCCTCAATGAAAATAATCAGTTGCAGCACAGTATAGTTAAATATTAGCTTCACTTCAACCATCTGCAATCTTAAACTTCTGATATCTGATGGTGATGGTGAAGAGCAGCAGTAACATGCAGGGCAAACATTTAACAAGCACAATGTAGATGCACACAGTCACATGACAAGCAAGGTATGTTGTCAAGAAATGAGGGAAAAGCAAATTAATCTTAATCCAAACCAGATGAAACAGATTTAGCCAGGAACACTTTGTGCACGTCAGGCTACATTTATTCTCAAAAATGGTACAAGCAATCTGCCTCAGACTGCTCCGGATCAAACAGTCTTTTTTCAAACTGTTTTTTTTACTCACATCTTTACTGACTTTACTGACAAGCATGTCTCCTGCATCCAGAAATAAAGAAGAGATCCCCCCAAACTCCAAATTATAGCAATGTGCAGATTCCACCCTTGTTTTTTCCTCCAATCACAGCAGAGGTTTCCAAACTAGGTCATCAGTGTGAAAAATCTTTCAATTTGCTTTTTCCCCCCCCACATGATAACGTGTGTTGGCCTCTCCGGCCTGTCTTTATGCTCTTTGATGTCAAGGTCCTTAACTGTACATGCACTGTTAAATCTAACACGCACACGCACATAACAGCCCACATATTCATTTCAACAGCTGTGGTCATGTGGTCTCACTTAAGCACGCTCACACTGCAGCATGTAATGAACAGGGTTAGATATGTTGTGTGTTGTGTAACATTGTTCAAATGGATTTTATATTTTTTAACAGCTGCATTGTAAGTTGATTCAATGTTTAAGGAAACTGGCAAACGTGCCATTATTTGTCAAGATGAGAAACAAATCTAAGTAGAAACATTTAATAACATTAGTTGCTCTTAAATTAAAGTGACTTTTCTTGAATGGAACGTGTAGGTTGTAAGTTACTTAACTCAGTATCAAGGTGACACAACAAATGATCATTAATTAAGCAACTTGTATAACTTACTCATTTTTTAAAGTTTAACCAACTTGAACTTATGTAAAAGATCAATTACCATATACTCACAAAACCACTATAATGTTATTTTTTGGATGAATTTGCATTATTTTAAAATTCAGAAATGTAGTGTATGGTTGCAAAAAAATAAATGTTTGTATGTTCCTTGCTTATATTTACAAAATATTTTACTTTATTGTCACAATACATCAGCATATTTTTTTGTTAAGGATTAAAATGCAATACAACTTCAGAAACATTTTAATGGAGCCCTGACAATCAATATTTGACAATATATATTATATTAATTTTAACATAAACCCACTTATAGATGAAACATTTGCTAGTAAAACTAAATATATCAGTGCTCTCTGGTGGATAAAATATGTAATAAAGAGTGTTTCTGGAAACATTTCTTTGCTGTTATCTAAAGATAATATTTGGCTTATAATATTGGCTGGTCAAGGTCTAATTGTTTCTTTATGATCTACCTGTGTAGTCTGTGTTACATGTAACTGTAAATTTACTGTGTTAGCTCTTCTTTTATGAACATGGAGGGTCGGAAAACACCGTAAAGGAAACTTTTTTGTGAAGAAGGGGGCGTCAGATTCAAATTTCATACATGTGTGGATGGGAACACACACCAGACTCCTTACAGTAGACCAGAAGTTCCAGACTTTTTCTGTCATGGCCGTCTTTGAAAGCTGAAAAGTTTCTCTTCTTCCCTGATGAAGGTTCTGTCATGTACATCATGTACACTACATGCCATTTTGTTTTCTGAATGCATCTTGCTAACCGGAAGCCTTGATAGTCTTGCAAGCATCAAAAGTACTTCTTCAGAGCCACAGAACAGTACGTTACACAGCTGTTTCACAGTCTGAAGTCGTACTACTCGTGATGACGTTGGTGGAGTGCCCCTTTAATAAAAGGGCAAAGTGATTGATCACAAATTTGTGTCTCCTGGTCTCATGAAAGGACGGCATACTTTGGAAAATGTTCCTGCATGGTCTCATATCTGCTTCTGTGTAAATGTTACCTAAGTGACCAAACAGACTAAATATAGAGTGCAGCTGCAGGACACTTACTTATGTAAGTACATAGGTGGGTTGCCAGGTATGTGACGTTAAGTACAGGCCATTCATTGTCAGAAAATATTCTGAGCAATGGGCAGATAGATAAATAAATAGATAGATAGATAGATCGATAGATCGATAGATAGATCGATAGATCGATACATAGATACTTATACATACAACACATACATTCATTAGAATGGTCAGTCTCATTGTTGTTGTTGTCTGCCATCTAGTGGCACAATATGTGCACTTTACAATTATATTATATATTATAATTAATGCCACAACGCCACCTGTTGGACTAAAGTATTATTTTGTTTAAGCCATGTTGGTCCAACTGAATGTGCAAATGTAGTCTTGTGGTATAACTTGAACACGTTATACATTTCTGAGACTCTTATTTTGAAAGGAACGACTCAAACTAAACTACAGGAAGTAGTGGAAAGTAAAATTTTGAGGTAATTGTGTTTTACTTTAGTATTTCCATTTTATGCTACTTTATGCTTCTACTTCATCACACTTAGGAAGTAAATATTCTTTTTACTCCACTATATTTATCTAATAGCTGTAGTTGCTTTTCAGTTTAAGATTTCACATTAAATAAATATGATACATTTATAGAATATAATGCATTGTTAAGGATTAAACCAGTGGTTCCTAACTGTTTTGCATTGTGACCTCTTGCAAAAAGGCACATTTAAGGCCCATTGTTATGTTTACAAATGTGTCCAAAATATGATTATACACATGTGTAGCAGAAATATTTATTTTATCTTTCTTTTATACAATATAATTATTTATTTATTTATATTTATTTACTACAAAATGCTGTTATGGAATCATGGAATAATATAATAAATAATGATACTTTAAAATAATAATAACACTCACAGGGGCTAGTTTTCTGCAGAACGAGTACTTTTACTTTTGATACTTTCAAAGTACACTTTGCTTTATAATACTTGCCTTAGGTTACTTTTACTTAAGTAGCATTTTTAATGCAGGAGTTTAACTTATAATAAATATAACATACAATAAGTATAAAATATAATACATGCAGTATTTTCATATTGATGTACTGGCCCTATCACGTATGTAAGTACAATATCTTAGTAGCCTACTTTAATGTTTACAGTTAACTACTTCACTATTTATGTACTGTGTAATAGTAACTTCAAATATTTTATTGTTGTCCTGCTTCACTTGTAGATGTTTGTAATGTTTTAGTTTTTCTTTAATCTAGTTTTATTTTTTTCTTTCAAATTACTTGTCTTTGTTCTTGTACTTCTTCTTCTGCTGCTGGGGATCAATAAAGTTAAAACCTGGTGGGTCAATCAACTTTATCTTATCTCTGTGTTTGAAGCAGCTGTAAAACCCGTCCAATAAACGCCCACCTCTGACCGCAGAACAGTTCAGTTCAGGTATTAATGCGCTAACGGCCCGCCACCTGGCGGAAGGATACCATCCAACTCTCGCTGTAGCTGTAATTGTCGTTGATTAAAGTTGGCGTTAATTGCTGCGTCGCTGCACCTCCTGTTAGTGGAAGTCTGTAGTGAGCGAGTACCTCACCAGCTACCTGTCGCAGCTCAGGTGAGTGCATGACGCAATATGAAATGCAGTTAGTCAGAAATGAAGCAAGCGTGTGAAGAGGAAACGTGAGGTAACAAGATGTATCATCGTTCGTCACTCTCGTGTGGAGACACGCTCGTGAGTCAGCGTTCACCTGGGCTGTAGCTGCCGCGCAGTCTGCGGGCTCAGCTTGTCTGCACTTTGCTTCTAAAATCCTGTTCTGGTGATTTTCCATCGTCACTGCAGCCAGAGCGGAAGTGTTGTTGGCTGTAGTGGATGAGGACGTTGGTTTATCTGGTCCTGGAAATGTATCATCTCGGGGAACAGGCCACCTGTGAACAGCAGGTATATTGTACTGCAGCACCTGTAAAATAAAGCATATAACCCAATACAGAAGCTTTAAAGTGAATACTTTGACACAAAGAGACTGGGAAGTGTATTGCTAATTTACTAGTGGGACTTGAGGCTTTAGTTTGTTAGCAAAGTTAACATTTCTATGGCATCTCAACAACTGTTGGTTGGAGTGCCATTCAATTTTGTTCCTTTAACTGTGGTGCCCAGAGGATGAGTCCTACCGACTTTGGTGACTGTGAACTGTTGGCTGTAGTCGTGGAAAGCAAACCAACTATAAAATATTGACCTTTGAGTCTTTAATATCCCCTATAAAACTAGATCCAACACTTCCCAAAATGCAACCAATCCTCTGCCCAATAATCCGATTTTGTGTAAAATCTGAAATCCTATTTTAAGTCATCACCAGGCTGTAGATATTACAACATAGACTGGGTATTACAAACGTCTCTTCCAGGAAAACACGGGAGGAATCTGCTTCTGAGCATGTTTAGTTTCTCCCTGTCTAAACTTGATTTGAACCAAGAATGCCCAAAATAAAACGGTTGACTTTATTGATGTCACAGGGACCAGCTTTGACAATAATAATCATCCGAACAAACAACAAAGAGGAGCCTGATTGGACGGATTAAAAGACTAGCTGTACGTTTGTTTGGGATGATGTCAGTATCTTCTGGTTTGTCTGGCACCTGGCAGCAGATTATCTGAACACTGAAACAGGTTTCTGTGCTTGAGATGATGGCTGTAAGAGAGGACTCATCCTTTCTTCTTCCTGATGACACTGAGTCACGACAGAGAAGCAGATCTATGCTGATGACTTCATATCTGAGATGGAGCCTGATGAGTGGCATTTGTTTATCAGTTTAGCTTGTTGTCTGGCCTTTACCATCTTCGTGTAGCTGGATTGGATAGTATAATGGAGATAATGCTTGTGCTTGATGTAATTGTGTGTCATTGTGTACAGACATGCATACTCAGTATAATCAGTAAGTACTGTACTTAAGTATACCTTTGGGGTACCATTTTCATTAAATGCATCAATGATTATGAGTACTTTTGCTTTTGATACTTAAGTATATTTTAGATACTAATACTTAAGTAAAGTTTTGAATGCAGGACCCTTACTTGTAACAGTATAACAGTACTGCTACTTTTACTAAAAGATCTGAGTAAATATGAATAAAGACAGTGGTGATTATTTCCATTATTGATTTTAATCTGCAGATTAATTCTTGTAAGGAAGTGAAAATGTCCAGTTTCCCACAGTCCAGGGTGACGCCTTCAAATGTCTTCTTTCGTTCAAAGAACAGTCCAAAATTCCAACACATTCACTTTACTAACACATACAAATCCTCACATTTAAGGAAGCTGGAACCAGAAACGGAAAGATTTTTTTGTTTTAAAAAGGACTCAAACGATTAATCGATGATCAAATTAATTAATGAGTGTATGTCTGAACTCTCTTTACCCCCTGATTGTTTAAGTGATGACGTTTGAGAAAGAAATGGAAAGAAAACTTTTTCCTCCCTGTTTACACCTCCCAGCACGGCCACGGTACTGTAGGTGAAAATGAAACTAACTTTAGCTGATTAGCTTCTTAGAGTGCATTTGTTGGGGGATTTTTAAGGTGAGATGAGGTGGGTCAGTTTGTCTCCACAGCCATCATGTGTTTGGGATTAGACTGACTCAATGTTAGAGACGGGACACTGATGGAGCAGAAAGTCTTGAGGGCCACCTCAGAGCTGCAGTGTAGTTATCCCAGAGGGGGCCTCAATGTACCTCCTCCAACATGGCGATTAGAAGGGGAGAATAGAGGAGAAATGTGTTTAAGATGAGGAACGACACACGTGTAAAGATCTCATACCATTAGCAACTATTAGATAATTGATTTAAAGTCATTTTTATGGCATACATTCTAAATATTTGACTTCATTAAAATGTTGGAATATATTGTTGGTCCTTTTTAGTACCAAACTTGCTCTGTGTTGCTGCTGTCTGTGGAAGAAAGCCACTTGATTTGACAAACTCCAGACTGCTGAAGCCTCATTTAAGCTGTGCCTGTGGAAGCATATGGGCACCTGACTTTGAAATCTCATGAGATTCTTAATTCTTTGTCTTTCATAAACAAAACTTTTGACTTTTAAGCAACTTCTGCTTTTCTCTGTCCAGGGGGGGGGGGGGGGGGGGGGGGGGGGGGGGGGGGGGGGGGGGGGGGG
>JAVQJD010049274.1:0-12485 GCA_036023655.1 Nannoperca australis
CCCCCCCCCCTCCCAGCACGGCTGTGAATAGGGCGCCGAATTTAGCAAACAGTCAGGCGGTCAGCGCAATAGGAGGTCTGGCCATGAACTTGAAGTCCTTCCCAGGCCCCCAGCCTCACATTAGGGTGGGAGGAGGGGGGGGTTGGGCAGACAAGGGGAGAGAAGGGGATGGTTGCAGCCAGACTTTTGGGGGGCCCCCTACGTGTAAGTGTTGGGAGGGACCCCTGCCACAGAGGTTCCCAAGGCTGGTGCTGCAGTGGGGGCAGGGTGCCCCAGCTGCCTGCTGACCCTCCCCTCCCTCTGCAGCTCTCAGTCTGGGCAGGAGGGGTGCTGACGACGGGACGGTGTCTCCTGTAGACCCTCACACACACACACACACACACACACACAGAACCAGACACAAGCTGCCGGCCGTGCCCACCCCCTCACCCCCTCACCCCCTCACCTCCAGTAGCTCCCAGGCTTCTCATCATCTCATTAGCCGACGCCAGCCACTCCACTGTCTACTGTTTGCATTGTTTTGGGCTCTGCATAATTTACACAGTAAATTGAGAGCGGCTCCGGCCCCCTTTGCTCAATCCACCACCTGTTTACGGCGGCCTGGCCGTGATTAGAGCGCCGTGGGTTTGACACAGTTACCGCAGCACTTGTCAGGAAAAGCATGGCATGACCTCGTCTAAGAGCTGGTGTCACTTCGGGTTCAGTGCGTGTAAATGTTGGAAATCAACGGTGAATTTTAGGCAAAATAAAACACTTTTAAAAAAACTTTTCACTGAGACCTTCACTGACAAGATGCTTTACTGTGTTGAGCAACAGTCTCTTTCTTCTCTCACCTTGACACGGGGGGGGGGGCGGGTATCAGCAGTGTCTCTCTGTTAGCCTAATGTAAGTTAGCATTAGCATTGTCCCTCTGACCTCCACACCACAGACACAAACAAAGGGAGGTCTCTCTGTTTGCGAGGACAATGGCGTGCATTGTTTACCGGCTGCCTCGCTTAATCAAGCCCAGCCGATGCTAATTGGTGTTTTTGATTTAAGCGGTTTTCAAAGTTGGGAGCTCCCTGGTTGGAATAATGCTGCACAATAACGAGCTCGCTCAGGGAGAACAATACTGGACTTGTCTGAGCACCAACTGCCCTCCAACACCGGCCACTCGCACAAAGAGGCTTTCCAGCCCTGAGACTCTCTCCACGTCCCACTTTCTCACTTCGTCACCATCTCGTCTCCGTGATTTCTCCCTGCGGCGTTGTGTTGGTTTCATGATATGCTGCAGAACACTGCTTCATGGAAATCATCACTCTCCTCTCGACAGATGTGCACACGTTGACGTTTCCTCACACCTGATTTCAGGGAGTGGAAGAAAAACTAAAGACGTTTATTGAATAAATCTAAAAGTTACAGTATTGTTTTACGTCTGTGACCAAAATACAGGTCACAAATCTGAGAGTGCTCGACTATGGAAGGCACGGCTTGCATTGTAGCTCCAAAATGGCCGCCGCCTTCGCCACCGCCGCCATGTCGGGGGCACACGTGTGAGGATGGCACGAGAATTCCCAAACGGGAAAGAAAACACGGCGCTTCGGAGGACAGATGCCCACTGAAAGCCACAGTGATTTAATGTGAACACACATACAAAACACGCTCCGCCCACTTCAGCTCGCCCTCCCCTCCACCCGTCGGCGCATCTCGTGAATCGTGCAATTAACAAACGCATCCGAGGTGATTAAAAACGGAGGCGTGTGGGCGCGGGTGGATGAGGAGAGGATGGAGGGGTCGGGATGGTGCAGGTGGAGTTGGACTGTTACCTGCACTGGCTGGTCTTCCCACTTCCATTTCATGCCAGCGTTGCTCTAAGATGGTGGCGCGGGCTGCGTCTCGCTGTACAGGAAAAAGGGGCAGTCTGCTGAGGATGGAGCGGAGGAGGAAGGGGGGAGGAGGGAGGAGGCGATGCAGAGGAGGGCGAGGAGAGAGAGGGAGGGCAGAATCAACAGCAACCCCCTCCTCCTCCCTTCTTCTCTGTTTTTCAGTCTCCTTCTGCCAGCTTCCCTTCAGTGTGATGGTCGCCTGCACGGAAACCAGAGGGCAACATTTAACAACATGGTTTATCCATCAAAACACACACACGTATAGTTCACACACACACACACACACGCACACACACACACACACACACACACACACACACACACCTTTTCATGTCTGTTCTCATGGTACAGTCTGCCCCTGAGCATGCAAATGACTTTCATTATGCAAATGCATGCAAATCAGATCCAACCATCTGAGAATCAAGGGTGGGAAAGCAAAAAAAAAACTCGACACAGAGATTGAATGAAAGAATGAAAGAGAAAAGGGGACAAGAGAAGAATCCCTCTGAGTGGCAGGAGGCGGTAAGTTAGGTAAACGCTACGGTAGCCCAATTGGACAAACATAATTACTTTCTTTTATTGTCTCTACGACTGCATTTCTTTACACCCGTGTGATTTTACAGGATACACCGGGTTGTTTGGAACGTTTGTAGCAATGGCTTCCCTCGTGTAAACACCACGTTGGTTACATTCAAGGACACTGATGATGCTCTACGTTCCCGTCGTCGCGTACTTTGCATCTCAGCACTGCTTTTTCAGCATCGCTTGGAGTGTACACAGCTGTTCAGCCACTCAGCAGTTAAGCTAACGTGCGTTTGTGACGTAGCTCTGGTAAATCTGGTGTTACAGTCTCACTACTATGGAAATAGTCTCTGACTGCAGCCACTCTCTCTGTATTTGTACGTGCATCAGTGCAAAATAATAAGCAGGAGTAGCTTAGAGCAAGTCCTTAGGTGGCTGGATGCTATTAGCACCAACACAGACTGGATATCAGATGAAAGGGGTTATTTTTAATTGCTTGAAATCAGCATCTGTCTTTACCAAAAATCCCCTCGCTCAGTCGCCCACACCTGCCTGTGCAAACCTGCAAGTCTCAAACCAGAGTAGCACAATGTGGCCGGCTTGGTAAGTTCAATATTCACTAGCAGGTGGAGTCCATATATCTCGCAGGTTTAGCTGTAGAGTTCGCGAACCTTTCTATTCAAAGAAATCAACAAAGAAAGCTGACTAATCGCTGAACAGAGCGCGCTGTCTGATTTTGCTAATACTCTGAGCGCAACAAAAAGGATCCTCCATTAGCCGGCAGAGGAGGGAGCCAGCTTTTGTCTCTTGGTGTCAGTAGGGGAAGGCGACGTCTGAAATTGGAATAAGGTGGTAAAAACAGGGGTGACTTGGAGTGTGAGAGAGTTGTGGTGGGTAAGCAGGGAGGGGAAGGACTACAGGGGTTGGGTACTGCTGAATGGTGGCAAACCTCTCCTAATTGGCACTTGACATTTTTTTGCCATTGGCACTGGAGTGGGCCAGCTTTCAAGCCCTCTCCGGGTCCTTGTTGGAAAAGTGCCTTATGCAAATCTGCCGAATGGGCTCTATTGTGAAGCCTCTGATATTAACAGCTCACGCAACAATGAAATTGTGTGCTTACTCTGGACTCGTAGGTGTGCGAGAGAGAGCTAGACAATGGCAGCGGGAGCAGCTTCAGTCTGAACAGGCTCTCCATCGGATGCTTTGCCAAGTCATTTCATCAGAATGGGCTGTTTCTGAGGGCCGGGGCTCTCTGTAAAAGCTTTACTAACGACTGAAACAAACATATGCATGCACTGTTTTGCTCTGGCACGGAGAGCGTCTCTGTTTATACTGCTGCTGAATGGTTTAATTTATTGTGGTTGAAAATACTGAAGGTGCGGACAGAAAAGGCTTCACTCATTCTCTTTGAAAGAAATGCCCCCTTTTAAAACATCACTGTCTCATTTCTCGATGTGAAAATGTATTCATGCTCCGGTGCCGTGCCGCACTCCCTCTGATATGTCGTTCTTCCTCTGTGCGCCCGCATTGTTTACCCTCTACTCGCTCCCTTGGGTGAGCACAGCTCCAGATCTAAAGATATCTGCACAATCCCTTCGGAGGGAAACTTGGCGAATCATCGGAGAAATGCTGCAAAAAACTGAGCTACATTTTTAAAAAGCAGCAACGATAAGAGGCCAGTGCTAGACGGCAAAGGCCAAACACGCTCGACTAAAACTTCCGAGGTCTGAAGCGTGTCGTCGGAGAACACAAAGCCAACTTCACCTTTATCTCCACACAACTGGAGACCAACAGGGAGGCCAACAGAGCAGCGGGTCAGACGGCCGCCGTCGCCCCCCGTGTGGTCCGAGTACACCTGTTACTGCTAAGTTACCAAACTTAATCTCCTTTATCTGGCGAGTTCCATTGACTTTTGCAACTGCTTAGGATACATTCGTTTCTCTGTGAGCATATTGTGGAGGGGGTGGGGGGAATGTCGATGTTGTAGAAAGTCCCAGGGTCTGGCCTGCAGCGAAGCCATTTTGCAAACCCTGTTGGTTTGTTCCGCCGAGATAAAGAGAGGCAGAGAAAAGAAGGCAGGAATCACTGGGTCTTATTCAGAAGGCTCTCTGGCTGCTCCGACCCGGCAGGGGTGAAAGGGAGGCAAAGGGGCGCATTGTCCCTCGATGACAAGTGGACTAGCTCTATTGACTGTAAAGTCTACTGGTGGGGGGGCAAGTAGGACCGGACCACAATGGCTGTTTTTTCTATTTGACACTTGGAGTCTAAATCTGCTTGCCTAGTGCATGAAAGCTAAGACAAACCCACCACCCTCCTCCTCCTCCTCCTCCTCCTTCCCCCTTTTCTTTCCTTGGCGCCCTCTTTCTATTTCAGACGCTGCCGTGGGACGCAGGAACAGAAAAGGGAGAGCAGAGGCCCCGAGGTGGTTTGTAGGAGCTCTCCCATCTCCGTGCCACTTTCAGGCAGGCAGAAGCGAAGACGGTCCCTCCACCCCGGGGTCCCCAGTGTGAAGTGTTACTGATATAACTGTGCCACACACGGAGCCAGAACAAAGCATTTGCACCATGACAAGCTTCTCCCAGGGCACTGCCTAGAGTATAAACACAATCTGTCCAGAACTTCACTTCCCATTTAGCCCCAATACTGTTACTGACACCAAAAAACGAAACAAAAGGAGGCAACTTATCTACACTGCTTAAATCTGCCTGCCGTGCACCCAAAATTAAATGTTAAAATCTGTAAATGCCAAAAGCACCTGCACAGATATGCAAGTGCCTGGATATTCGTCAGGCACAATCATTAATCTATCACTTACAATAACAGATCCGAGCCTACGCTGTAGTAAAAACACACCGGCAGTGGCGGTCGCAGCACAATAGAGAGGGAACCAGGTATTACTTTGTCGTCCAAGGAGGTGACATCTCCGGCTGTCACTTCCTGTCAGGGCCCTCGTTCCTCTCTTGCTAGCTGAGCCAGGAGCTCAAATGTCACACTCAACACCTGCAATGCAGCAGACAGGCAGGACTGCAGGGCTCCCAGAGATGCACATTGCGAGGTGAGGTGAGGTCGCCACGCAAGCTTGTAGGAATGTCCCTTCGGCTCGAGGGCGGCGTTTTTAGCTGAGCCATGTTGGGACAGCGAACCGGCGTGTGCGAAGTGCATTACAGTTGGAGTTCACTGCTTAGTAGCCTGGTAGCTCCACAGCCTTCGAGACCTCGGGAACAGTCCTCAGTGGCCTCTCTCAGCAGGAGAGCTTTGGTGGGCCGAAAAGAAATCACACCTTCAATCACGCCATCGGAGGCCTTGAGGTTCAAGATCTGATTGACCAATTACTCCTCACCACGAGCCTCAAGGCATACGTTGTTGGATCTCGTCACTGGGGGCACTTTCTGCTTGATTGCCACTAGACCACTCCCCCCCCCCGGGAGCCCTGCACACACGGCGGCAGCAGTAGCATTCAGCGAGAGCCCATCAGGTCTTTCCACATGGTAGCACCTCATGCAATGGAGGCTTTGCCACGGCCCATTCAAAAACAAGCCAACTGTCACGTCAAATCAAACAACGGCCAGGACCCCAAATCAAACATTTTTTCATGCACAAGGCAGAAAGGAGGAGCCCTCAACAACGGCTAACTTAACAAAATTGGCCTCAAACAAATTCTTGTCTGTTCTCTAAGGTGCCGGCGGGGAGTTGGGAGCCCGGATTAACTCGGAGGGAGCATTCTTAACTCACACAATCCCATCCAAGTCAGAACATATGTATAATTCATAGCACCGTATGCGGCTCCTATGATATAAAAGGCCCACATTCTTTTCATATTGCATGTTCTCTTGATGCCAAAGATGCCAGCAGCAAAGCTGACATTCACAGAGCCCAGTGAAGGGAGCACTGACCAAAACCGGCTAGCTAACTGATTAGCTAAGAGCGACTTGTTAAGCGACTTGTCAAAGTCCACCAGCTTTAGTGAATCAGTGTGGGTCTTTTTCACTCCCGGGCCATGTGATACTATGGCTAAGCCCCTGCATCCAGCCCCACACACAAGGATCATGGGGCTTGTTAGATTAAAAGTGATCCTGTTGCACCAACCGTACTGCTGTGGATCACCGCCAATGGGAATATGTACGGCCATATACCATTTATCTCTACGTGCCCACCACGGTGCCCAGGCCCTGTGTTCTGGGGTTTCCTCACCTACATGCACTCACACACTCACACATATATTTTCATGCACCGTACCTTTAGCTGCATGCTGCTGCCGTCCCCTTTCAAATGTCGTCCATTTTTCTCCGTGATGTTGCACTTGTGGTGGCAGAGTTTGTGTTTTTTGTTAGTTTTTTTGGAGGGAGGTGCGTTTGGGGTCTTCATGCCTTTTCAGGAGTGTAATGGGATTCTTGTTACTTTCGGTTATCTAGCTTTATGAAGAATGTACATCACTCATACAGCTAGATAACCAAAGATAACAACCAACCCCTAAGGCTACCCATCCTCTCACGCCACAGGCGACGTAACATGGGACACGTTCTGACCTATAAGCAGAGGAGAGAGTTGATAAAAACATTATTATGAGTCTCCATCTCTTGGATTTTACATGAAATGATTACAGACACATCGACATTCACATCAAACATGAGTCTAGTAATCTCAAAGAAGATGTTACGCTTCCCACTTTTTCCTCAATCCACTTAGAGGGGCCCCTAAATGTCCTGACCCTTCATTTTGTGGCCCCTCACTCCGCCTCGGCCAATTAGAAACCTCCCTTGGTCTGTGAGTAATGCCTCTATACAAGAAACTCCTCAAAGTCAAACAATCCTTGGGAGGCACCAATAAAAAAAGAAATTACGCAAGTTGTCGAACCAGTTCGAACCGGCTACGGCGTCAACCTTCCCTTCTCCGGCCCGATGCCCATCCCTATGGCGTCCGCCTCACCCGCTGACTGGCTCCATAGGAGGGTGATGGCTTCAAACGCCGCCCCCCACCACGGCCCAAATGCATTTTTAAATTAAAAGATCCTGGGTGTTTGACTACAAAAGAAACTGGTTTGTCTTCATTTACATTATCTGATGCCAAAGCAGTCGGCCGGTGCTCGAGGTTGGCGTCAAAGCGAAGATAGAGGGGGGGTGGGGGGTTTAAGATGTCCATACACACAAGTAAAGGGAAGGAAAAGCCTTACATATACACTAACAGTGATGTATACAAACGCACACCGACTCACACTCATCAGAGCATGAAGCACGTGTGACAGACAAAGCCTTAAACGCCCAAAGATGTCCGCAAAAATAAAGCTAAATGCACACGAAACAGATCTTCACACGTACGAGTGTAGACAATGCTGTACACACACACACGCACACACACACACTCCTCTCACATGCCGTGATGGCACATGGCACAAGGCCCCTTCTAATTAAAGCTGCTCTGTGTGCCCAGATCCCTGTTGTGGCAGGCTCCTCCCCCCCACCAACGCCACCGCCAAGTAAAGCTCAAATGACTGAAAGCAGAGGGAGAGAGAGAGATGGAGAGATATTGAGAGAGAGAGAGAGAGTAAAAGAGGAGGACGAGGCACAGAATATTCTCGCTAACCTCTCCATCACACACACCTAAACCTGATCAATCCTACACGACTTGACCGGCAGCATGCAGGCGTTAGCAGAGACGGCTACATCCCTGTTAGCAAACAACAACTTCCACCGGCATTGTTCTCCCGTCAGGTTACAACATTTAGCTGCTCTTCTTCTTCTTCTACTGCCTGAATCTGCACAGATTATTATTATTATTATTATTATTATTAATGTTATTTAAAGGAGTTCTGTTGCTGTCACCACGACACACACAGCCTCGTCAAGGTGCTTTGTTTCAATCCACAAGGACAAAGCGAGGCCTCGGCTCTCAGGATGCTGCAGCACTGGATCCCACACACGTATGTTCCCGAAGTGGGAACTCTCTAAGATGCATGATTACAGACAATATCACGTATTACACCAGGATAAATGCACACATGCATGCACACACACACACACACACACAGCTTCAGTCACAAATGTAAAAAATATGTACATGTATATTTGAGAAATAGCTGTGTTTAAATACCAGTTTAGATAATTCATATTAATATTAAAAGACACATTTCCACATGTTCTCAGTTCATAATGTCAGATTTCACTATTATTTTTATATCATATTTTATAGTATTTTAAGCTACAATAATGAACTGCAGCTTTTTTTATTCCACTTTATTTTATTCTATTTATCTTAAAATATGTTTTAATTTAAAGCCAGTTTAAAAAATAAAAAATAAACACTCACTCATTCACTTTGGAGTTTGAGCTCATCAGTGATTCTCCACAGATCAGCATTCAGGTTTTAATCGCTGCAGACTTTGCTGTGAGCTTTATGACTCGTTTTTACATCTCACATATTTTCACGAGTTCCAAGCTGGATAAAGAGAAAGATAATTACATGCAGATTGCACTAATTTCCCCATTATCATTAATAGTCCCTTCATTAACGCCGGCTTATTCTGGCTGTGCTGCTGTTATATCATTCTAATAAATTGATACAATTTCAATATTTGTCTAGTGGGGTTTTTAATCCTCACGATGTTCACCTTCCACGACGCGGTGAGCTCAGAAGAAGCAGCTCGTGGAGGTTTTAAAGTTGAACCCTCCCGGTGTCTCACGCCCAGCGGCCTCTCTGCGATCACTCACCTGAGCTCCGAGAAAATCCCCAAACACACTGAAGGCACCAGTCGAGCTGCAGGTTCTTTCTCTCCACCATTTAAATAAACCTCATCAGGCCGTGCCATTGGCCAAGACGTGCGTGACGTCGACAAATCCGGCGCCTCTAATTGGAAATAATTTATGCGAAGGTGCAGAGATGATTATCAAGGAACGGATTCCCATTATATGCAGTCTGGTCGGTTCCCAACTGTTTTAAAACCACGCGGTTAAACTGTTTTAAAACTGGTTGAATTCTCAGACTGAAAGCTGCATTTTGAGGCAACAAAAAACACAATTACGCACGAGTTTTTACGCACGACATAAAGTATTTTACGCACAACGTTAAAGAGATATTTAAAGGCGGACACGTGTATTTCTAGGCCTGTTGGCACGCGCACACACACACACACACACACACACACACACACTGCACTGTGAGCTGTGAAGCATGTTTTAAGAATTAAATGAATGTCCTCTGTGTGATGAAACTAAAGATTACTTGTCATAATTACATGTAGAACTTCACTATAACTTAACCACCATGTAGCTCTGACTATAGACCATCATATATATTAGTTATTTCTTCATATATTAAATATATTATTCCCTCAAAATCCCCAAAATATCCGACCTGACTACGGAAGCCTGTGTGTGATGTGACAGTAAGAGCTGTAGCTAATATTACCTACAGTAAGCCACGTGTTGTGAGGCCGCTGAATGTCTCTCCAGGGATTCCTGGAAAAAAGAGACGATCATTTTATTCTTCCAGTGAGCAGCTGAGACTCTGCACACTGCAGCCTTCATCAAACAGTGAAGACACCCAGCGAACTGCATCTGCTTCCACACGGGACCAGGGTGCTGGAGGTGCAGAGTCCAGCGATGCTTCCAGCAGCCCGTGTGTTGTGACACAACGCGCCGTCTTTATGTTGAACATAAAGGAACAGTTTTACTCTAAAACCCACTGCAATGCCCCCCCCCCCCCCCACACACACACACACACAACCGTGTCTCTTCTCCGCGCGTGTGTGTGTGTGTGTGTAACTAAATAAAATAAAGAAATAAAAACCAGAAAATATTTTAACCTAAAGATAAAAGATCTAAATGCATATTTCCACTTTAAAGATGAACTGTATTTTGGACACGTCCCTGTCCTTTCCCAGCGTCCCCCTCTGCCTGCGCTCGTGCATTGACCCCAGCGTGCACACACACACTAACGCTCTCGTGTTCATCATGTGAAACATTGCATAATCCCAGTTTTTTTGTTTGTTTGTTTTTAATAAACACGCACAGATTTCTCCCCCGGTGTGTCCCGGGGGAGAAATCACACGTGCTCTGCGCACAGGCCTCGGACTCGGTGCACACGTGTGGACTGGATATCTGGCCTTGTGATCCCTTTATCCGCCAGCTCTGGGTGTGAACGCCACCACTCTGTCTTATTACGCCTGCATTCAGACCTGTCTGCGGGTAATCCTCGTATCTGAGCCGCACGGCCACACGGAGTCCTGCAACAAGAGACGAGAGCGCACTCTTTCTGTCCCCAGACCCTGACCGTGCCATGTTGGGTGGGTGTTTTTGGTGCCATGTGTTGCCTGACTGCCGCCGCGGGCAGAGCTGGAGAAGTGACCCTGCTAAGCGCCCGGAGGTTTGCGTGGCTCCCGGTGAACGGCGCACATGAAGCCTGTGCACGATGCGTCACTGAGGCTGTGAAACAGCGGCCGAGCCACAGCAGCGAGCAGTACAAGTTCACTGACAGAGCCGGTCCGTTCATCAGTGACCTCTCCCGGGGCCCGGGCACCGGCACACACAGCTCCAGTCCTCCCGGTTACTCTGCTTCTTTGGTGCAGTTTGAAAATACCACCTTAAATAAAAGCACGTTTCCAGCACGTATCGCTCCGACAGCTGCGGTTCTGAATACTTCACACTCCTCAGAGCACCCAGACAGACCCCGAGACAGTGGTGAGACACGAAGATGCCCGCCCGCCCGCCCGCCGCTGCCTCCCGCAGACTCCGCGCCGCGTGCGGGTTGGCGACGTGCACGGCGCGAATGCAAACGCGTTTTCCTCCGTGTTTTTTTTTTTTTTCAGATGATTTTCCGCACCTGCCTTCGCATCTCTGTCTCGCCCCCCCCCCCCCCCCCACCTTGAAGAAAACACAGATTATACTTCATACTCACGCCGTCGTCTGCGGGTCTCTGCGGCGGCCGCGAGCTGCTCGGGAGACGGAGACCGAGTGAGCCGCCGGAGGCTGGAGCGCGCGGTCTTCGTGGCTGCGGCTGGCCGTGACGTGTCTCTGGCTCCATCCATTCAGCTTCCCTCGGACGGGTTCTCCCCCCGTTTTATTATCGTCCCCATTATTTCCCGCGGAGGCGGACGTGGGCCCCCCCCCCTCCTGCCCTCCTCGCGTCAGATGCGATATGAACTTAAAACATGTCTTGCTCTAAAAACATATACTGCCACCAAGGCCCTCCCCTTTCTGACACGCTGCAGGTCTGGTTTTGTCTCCACCCTCTGAAACATGAGGCACATTCGGTGACGGATGCTGCAAACTCACCCTCTGAACTCCTCCTGCATTCACTGATTGATTTTATATTTCAGACTCACTCAAACAGAATTAGGAAAATATTGGCAGTGTAGAATTAAATCACACGGTTGTAATAAAGTCTCTAATTACGCACAAACGGGCCCCGTCAGCGCCTCCACGCGCAGCACCGCCCTGCCGCCTGTTGTAGGTCTGTCGGGAGTTTTGAGCCCCGTTTTTGGCCGGTGTGGGATTATAAAAAGTTTCGTGTAATCTTGTCTGGCTACTAGTATTCGTTTGACACAAAGCCCCCGGCGCAGACTGCGGCCTCCGCTGCTGCGCCTGGATCAAGTGCGCACATCCACTATTCTCATTGTGCGCGTCTTTGATACAGAGGAGTCCAGGAATGTGACCAGGGGGGTGAAGACCGTGCAAATCAGCTTTTACTGTCACCGCCGAGCCCATGAGCCCGCAGACAAGAGCCAAGAAAGGGGGTCTGGGTCACCTGATTATCATAATAATCAGATCGCGGGGATAAAAATCTCCTTTGAATAAATTACTGCTTCAATAGGAGGCGCGGCTGCCAAAGAGACAACTCTGTCAGTTCTCTGCCTCCCGATGTCCCGGGCTCCCCTTTTCTTTCTCTCCACATTTTGGACGCTTTCCTGGAGATCAAACTCTAAATACGGCTACTGTTTCTCCCCCCCCCACCCCCCCTCTCGCCCCCCCACCGCCCGCGCCGATGCCTGGTTACCGAGTCCAGGCAGGCAGGCAGGCGGGCGCGCAGGCCTCGAGCTCCTCTTGGGAAAGCGGAGTGGTTGGTGGTGGCTAATGGGCTAAGGACCGGGCACAATAGGCTGGGTGC
>JAVQJD010049281.1:0-20936 GCA_036023655.1 Nannoperca australis
CTGTGCTTTTTGCTGGCACACAACGACACTTGTTGCCAGTTTGGTCTGTTAGTGAAGGACGAGGCAGATTCTCCCTGAAACCTATCGTGTCGTTTTCTTCTCCACTAAATCTAAATGAATTACTAGTGCTTTGGCCTGGATGTGATTTGACTTCTCCAAATTATATTTAATATAAAACACACATTAACATGGTTGATCATTGGTGTAAACTGTATTCTATATAGAATATCACTTTATTTCATAATAATAACAACATGCATATGTTAGGCTGCACTGGGGGAGACAGTAATCAGTGTTGAGAACTGTTGGGAGGTTTACACTGCCTGGTTTAAATGTATATTTTAGGACTTTTCAGCTTTATTGCCCAGTTAAAAACATTTGGTAAAGTAAAGTAATCAAATGTAATAAGTTACATTACTTTAATGAAGTAATCAAAATAGTTACATTACTTATTACTTTTTAAACAGGGTAACTAGTAATCTGTAACCTATTGCATTTCAAAAGTAACCTTCCCAACACTGGTGATGTCCATGACAGGTTTTCTGTGATGCTGATTCCAAGGAACCTCAAAGTGTTCACCTGCTCCACCTCAGCTCCACTGAAGTAGACAGGGGGGTGTTGTGTGTCTCTGCCTCCTTTTTTCTGAAATGAATGATCGGCTCCTTGGTTTTGATGGTGTTGCGCAGGTTGTTCTCTGTTCACATTGCTGATTTCCTCCTGATATGAATTCACATCATTGTTTTGAAACCGTCCGATGATTGTCGTGTCATGCATAAACTTCACAACAGAGCTCTCTCCATGCCGGGGATTGCAGTTGTGGGTGCACAGCATAAAAAGGAGAGGGCTGAGTGGAAGAGGTGTGACCGCCAATCCAAACTGTCTGGGGTCTGTTTGTGAGGATGTCCAATATCCAGTTGCAGAGTGTAGTACTCAAGCCTAGAGTGCTAAGTTTGCCAATCAGTTTCATCGGGGAGATTGTGTTGAATACTTAGAAACAGCATTCTGATGTAGGTATTGCTACTTTCAAGATGTGTGAGTTCTGAGTGGAGGGTGGTGGAGATGGCATCCTCTGTGGATCTGTTGGTCCTGAATGCAGACTGGTGAGGGGGCAGGCTGTCTGGGATGTTGTCTTTGATGTGCTGGAGACCCAGTTTCTCAAAGCACTACATCAGAATGAGGCCATCCCATGTGCCATGAAAGTTTACCCGAAAGCCTTTCTAACATGTGGTTAACATTGTGAAAGTGTGGTTAGGTTTAGGAGGGGGTTAGGCATATTGGTCAAAGTGAGCATAAAAGGTGTTAAGGTCATCACATGATGATTGTGCCCCTGCTTTTGTAGCCTGCAATGGTCTGGATTGCTCGCCACATATCTTTAGTTGTTGTTGGTGTTAAGGTCTCTCTCCCGATGCCTCCACTTTGCCTCCTTGATGCCAGCTTTCAGCCTCACTCTGGCAGTACTGCTTTTCAGTAACAAAGGCGAAAATATATCAAATGAAAACAAAAATTAGGCGAAGGAGCTACCTCATCTGGTCATCATGGTCGTCACCATGGCAAATCTATGGCATCCATTTGCATCTTTTGGTCTACAGAGATGCTTTGACCTGTTTGGAGCTCAGATAATTGCTTTGAAAACTCAAATTAACAACTTAAAACAAATTAACAAATTAAAAAGCTGATTGCTAGAAGACAGTATCAGTACATTACAGTATAGTAAATTCTGAAAAATGCAGCTAATTGGTATTCAATTGCTTAGTTGATGAATTCTACTGACAACAAAACCTCCAATATAAGGGCATCTGACCTTCAGAATAAAAGTTTTAATAACCATCCCATCACAGGTTTAGCAGTAACATTGAAGGTAGCATTGTAAAATTGTCCAGTCAGCAGTCCAATGTATTGGAGGCCAGTGTTGAAGGATTTTAGAAACTCAAGTACAATAAGAGAGTATGAAGAGTTGAGAAATAACAACAGATTCAGTTCAGTCAGAAAGTATTAGGGCTGCTAGACAGCTTTTGGTGTGCTCCGTACTCCAGCATGTTGAATTTGAAATCAAACTCTGACTATAAGGTTGAAGGGCTGAGTTTCCAACTATTATTTGAAGTTGTTCAGATCCATATGACATGAGCAGTGTGGGAATCGTACCCATTTATCATAGTCCCAATGGTTTGCAGGGCATAAATTAGTTGGAAAGCACTTGATGATTTACTTTTTGTTTGGCTCTTACCTTCAGTCTGCTCAAGTGAAACAACTTCTGTTGGTTTGAGGTCATTTGATTGACCTGGTCAGTCAAGAACATCCCACTGTTGGTCGTTTATGAAATGGGCTTTGAATCCTACACTACATCCAATACAAATATGAACACTTCACTGCACAACACTCTTAAAGTTTAAAACCGGTACTTCAACCTCATCATCACTGTTTCAGTTCAAATGCAATGTAGTGGAGTGCAGAACCAAACAGTGTAAAACATATCTCTGTCCTAATGCTTTCTTACTTTCAACTAAAATCAATTCTTGAAATAGAAATAAAAAAGAGTGTCAGTCAGTGGTGAAAAGAAAAACCAGAAGAAAGGGGACAGAAACGCAGCCCAAGCTTTGCTCACTGGTCTATCTAAGTATGTTTGTTTTGTGGAGAAACTTCTATAACACACATCTTTTTCTATGTGTGTTTATTTCCATTTAGACACCTTATGCCTGATGGCTTCTCACATCATTAACACATTAAAGCCTCCTGATGGCCAGCTGTCTGAATATATTTCTCTTAAGTCTCACGTAGAAACAACATCCATTAGT
Organism: Nannoperca australis; assembly: GCA_036023655.1. Lineage (NCBI taxonomy): Eukaryota > Metazoa > Chordata > Actinopteri > Centrarchiformes > Percichthyidae > Nannoperca > Nannoperca australis. The sequence continues at coordinate 2,793 of JAVQJD010049281.1, forward strand.
TCTTGTATGTGTGTGTGGACATTAAATGGCCATCTATTATACTATTCTCCACTGTGTGTGTGTGTGTGTGTGTGTGTGTGTGTGTGTGTGTGTGTGTGTGTGTGTGTGTGTGTGTGTGTGTGTGTGTGCACAACACAACCACAGATGGATGACACATAACTCAGACACACATGCTTTGCTGGCTGTAAATCCCCACAGACCAAACAGTTCTGTTACCAGAAGGTTTTCCTGTCAAATTGTCCTTGAGTAAGACAGTCAACTCCTGCCTGCTCACTTATCAAAAGTCAGATAAGAACCTCTGCAAGATTAATAAAATATTATGTGAATATTCTTGTAAAGAGCTGCATATAGCCACCATAGCGGCACATAGAGGGAAGCTGTGTCAAACTGTACTTTTATCTCCTCCACAAGTTCCTCTGGGATAAACAGCAGTTTTCTTCACCTCGGCTGTACATTTCTTTATGAAGCACAACAGTCGGATTATAAAATGTTGCAACAGTAATTAGTTCACATCACACACAGACGCAGATTAACCGTTGATTCTTTAATCAATAATGCTCTTTTATTATTGAAAGTGTATGTATCTAAACAGAATTATGCATTAACTTCACAAACCACAATGATAAAAAATGGCTTGACAGTTTTTGAAACAGTCATGACTTGTTACTTTAGGCAGTTAGTGTGACAATGCATTGTAATATATGGTGAGTAAGCAATGACCCACATCATAGAAATCAGAGAAACACACCCCTGCACTGCATTTCAACCAAAAGGAGTCTTTAAAGTGATTTTCTCTTTAGTTCTCTTGTTCTTGTGTTTCCTCGTTATCTTCTCATACGAGCCTCAAAAGGTTTCACTTAACTTACAGGAAGCACTGTACAACTCTGAAATGAAATGTGTCCAAGCAAGCTGTCTTGGAATATCTTTAGGGTTTTACCCACCAATAGCCAAGGGACAGAAGAATGTGTTGAGGGTGTTGATGGACAGAAAAAAAACATGACGTTTGAGAAAAGAGAGACAGAAAGAGTAAAAGACAGAGTAAGGAAGATGGTCCCCTGTGTGATTAGAGTCCAGAGAGAAATGAAGGAATGGACACAGAGGAGATGGGATAGTTATACTTTTAAAGGTGCTCATATTCAGTTCTTCATGCTAATAATATGGTACTCTCATCTGAAATCTATGCAAACATATTGATCTTAAATGTATTACTATTTGAGTGTGTGCATGCTTGTCTGTAAAACTTCACATAGTGAGACCATGAAGCCCAGAAAGGGTACAGACTAAATTATATATTTTATTTAACAAAAGTATTGAAACAGCCCAGGAAATCAGACTAAACCTAGGAGAGAGCTGGAATGAGTAAGCACACCAAAGTGCCTCATTTACGGAACACACACACACAAAAATATTTTCTATTTCTTGCATCCTATTATTTTTATGATTGTATAGTTGCCACTGCAACAAGCCAATCTCTTCAAGAATAAATATAATGGGAAGATGTCAGGTAGAGCGATAGGCAAAAACAGGGGGAAAGTAAAAGAGAGAAAGACAGTGATTTATATTCAGTGGTGCGTAGCGGCTACCAGCCCATGTTGTCATTGACAGGAAGTGAAAGGTACACGCCTTCCTCAAACCAGCTTATCCTGCTGACCTCATGGGGGACAGTGTGTGTATGAATGTGTATATGTATGTATGTGTTAGAGAGAGAGAGAGAGAGAGAGAGAAGGAGAGGCCCTGGCATCGCAGTCTCTCTCTCCCTCCAGGACTGGAATGAATGATGCTCCCAGTGGCTTGGTTTCACCTCAGTGAACACACACACTGAGCTAATGGCAAAACTGTGTGTGTGTATGTGTGTGTGTGTGTGTGTGTGTGTGTGTGTGTGTGTGTGTGTGTGTGCAGGAAGGAAATATACATTGGGGCTTGACCAAGGGTCTTCTTTTTTTAGCCCACTGTCAATACCAATATTTTGGTATTTTGTGCCTGTATTCCCAGAATCATAAAAGTACGAGTAGGAAGCTTCTCTGTAAGGATGCATTTAATTCAAATCTAGATCTAGATCTTCCTAGGGTTAGAAATTGATATCAAGCACAGTTTGCTCACTAAGGATATTTGTTTATTTGTGACAGACTACATTATCCTTTCCTCACAAACATTCCTAATAATTATAATTATAATAATTTAAAGGATCCAATTCATGCTTGAGTAAAAGCTGGTAGAAATGTGACATTTTAATCCAGCCAGGTTAGACAGCAAGTGTAATCTGGACCAGTTATACAATAAAATGTAATATATATATATAATTAAAGGACAAAATTTGAATAATATATCAGCAGAACCCTGAAATTCTTCATCTCTGTTGTTTTGGGAGAACTTCAGGACCCACACACATGCACGTATAAATAAACTCAACAGTAGGTTCTTCTATTGCTGTATATAAATTGGCTTTTATTTGTATTGAAGGCAGTCTTCAAACAGTAGGGGAAAAATATATAGGACCCTTGATGTAGGCCTAGGGTGAAGAACTCAGTGTAGGATATACAATGAGAAATCACAGCACAGAGGTTGAGGTGCTAAGAAAGCAGGTCCCAGGATACAGGACAGTAATTGGGATTCTCACACCACAGTGTTACCTCCTGGAGATTATGGCTGGCATTAATAATCAATTCCTGTGAGCTGAAATTGAAGAGAGGTGGAGCTTTATAAGGTGAGAATAAACACCTGCTGGCACTGGTAGAGAGAAGCAGGGCGGCTATCTGTACGTTCATGAAGACCTGTACAGTCAATGGTGGAGCTTGAAGATTACCTCGAGAAAAACCAAACACAAAGCTTTGTGGCCGTAATGACCGTATATTCACTTGGCAACCACTGTACTTACAATGACTGCTAAATTGTCACTTCTCCCTCCCCATCACACATGGAGATGGGTGGACGCTATCAGTCAGAGAGCAATAGGCAATCCATTTAAAGCCCAGTGTGTGCATATGCTTTAACCAGTGTGTGATTTTCAATGAAGCTTGTGCTCTCCACTTTCCCAGAAGACTGTGGGGAATCGGCTCAGTGCTGGCACCTCTAAATTACTAACACCCTGCAGACTTTTTTACCTCTTCCATCCGCTCCCCATTGAGGAACAAACTTCTAAAGCCAGTATTTTACAGTTTTGTTCTCACATGGGTACATTTTAAACCATCTACAGAAAGCCTTTTGTTTAATTACCTGTGGGACGGTGATATCCTACCTGACATCTTTGCCTTTCTGCTGCGAAACTAAAGTTACATGAAAGACTTGATGATACCTCTTAATCCATTTTTAGAGTCCTCTGGCTCAACTTCAGTCTTTTGATTTGAATTATTCTTGTAGAATAAAAAATGTTTCAACCAATCCTTTCCTCTCATTTCTCCAGCATTGTTCACTGGATTCTCAGAAGTTCTCTATTTTGTGTACCAATTAAACAGCAGTTACTTCTTTTACCTACCTGATAGAATCACAACAAACCCTTATTTTCTGAACACTTTAATCATGCATAGTCTATAGATTCAACATAGATGACAGGAGCCAACCTCTACACATCCTAAGAAGTTTTACTCTCACTCCTGTTGCTGTTATTAACCAATGTGACATTTATAGAAAAGCACAGGGATTTACAGGAGATGGTCTAGTCAAAAAGTAAGTACAGTGTAAAACTGATATCACCGCATAAGAAAAACATGAACAGTTAGTGATGTGTCTCTTGTTAATTGTAAGACTTGTAATATAAATATAGTGACCACCTCTTTAAGTACCAGATTTTAAATTGTACACACACAAAACATAGTTAATCAGGAAATATTCAAAGCAAACTAAGACTCAAAACACTTAAATATTTGTTGGGTCTTTGCCAGGCCTCAGACCTCCATTATAGAAATGTTGCAACAGCCAATTATAGCGGGATTATTAAACAGTGGGTGTTCTACATTTGCTGTGAATACTTCCAAACAGCACCTGTACAATTAATTTTGATAGGCACTCACATTACTGGTAGGAGTATTATTTGTCCTTATACAACTTATACAACTAGGACAAGGACACAGAAAATAGGACATACAGTAGGTTACAGGCTGATGCAACATGCTGAACAATGCAGAAAGTAGGACCCAAAGAATCCAATGCAAGATGGAAAACATTAGCCTTGCCAAGTCCTTGCAACTTGTATTAATTGTCCTATGCACAATACACCTAAAAAACTATAGGGAACCTGTTGTGAGAATAGGGAAATAAAAACCACAACACACACACACACACACACACACAGATTTGGATTCAATCTTTTCTTCAATCTATTGTCTTTTTCGTGAACTGCACCTGTGTGTATTAACTAATTACATTTTTCTCTTTTCATATGGTTATCAATGCTAGAAGGCAAATCAAACCTCCACTGTTACCTGTGAGTATTGGGGTTTGAGCTGCGATATTGTGCCTTGAAGATTATCTCTTCTTCTATGGATGTTTAAATATGAGAGGTAAAGCTCAGCTTATTGATCTGGGAGTTTGGGCTGGCGTGTGTGTAGCATTACTGCAATTCAGTCATATTTTACTTCATCCTGTCCTTTTGTGCCCCATTGAGGTGTTGCAGGGCTAGGATGCAAGTCTTACATCATATTCAAAAATATATTGACGTACAAGTTATTATTGTAAATGTACGCACATACATACGGTGGCGCTAAAACCATACAGACACACACACACACGCACACACTGTGTGAACTGAGTCAATGCTCTCCTTTCCTCTTTGTTGTTCAATCATTGCTATCCCACCACACACACAGTCATAGAGAACTTTTGTACAGAGAGTGAAAGCAATGATGTGAAGCCGAGAAGTGCGATATAGAGACAGAGAGAAAGGAAGAACGTTGTGTGTGTGTGTGTGTGCGTGTGTGTGTGTGCATGCACATGCATGTGTGTACACATGGGCGCATGAGCGTATGCATCAGTATGACAGCTTTCAGAGCAGCATTTCTTGGCCAGCTGATTCTCTCCCATCTTAGATCCTGAGTGAGGATTATAAAACCAATCAGCAGACGGTGATTGCTGCAACCAGCCTGTGATTGGATCACAACCCAGCCGCTGCCATCAGCTCTGCAAAGAGAAAGAATCAGAGAAGAACGAGACGCAGGAAAAGAAAGAGATGAGAAAAGAGATAAACAAAGAGAGTCGTCAGAGGGAGGCTAGTGGTGAATGGATGAGAAACAGAGGAGACGAGACAGCGAGAGAACATAAGATCAAGATCTTTGGTATTTCCCAGCTGCCTTTGCTTTCTAAGTCATATTTACTACCACCAGCACATACAACAGATTTACTGTGTTGCCTGTGTTGGTTACTTGTCATATGGACCATTTTCAATTGCTCACCTTTTCAGCCGCAAAATGATCTATGATACTCAAATAGTACACGGTTCTGCTCTACATCCTAAATGAACTGTGCAGGATTTCCACAGCACACTGTATATCCTTGTTATCCTACCATGGTAAATGAAAAGACTCACTTAAAGGAAAATAAAGTGACCCATTAAAGGCCCAAGTCTGACAGCTGTTTTGAGTCACATTAGGGCTTAAGTGATGAAGTGATGTCTTTTTATTTATATATTTCACATTGAAAGGCTCTCCAATGGCAAACCACTGCAAGGTCAAGGAAGTGTTGGTGTAGTGTGAGGTGTTGTCTTGTTCAACACAGATTTGAGCATTTCCTGGTTCAGTTTCAGGGTTTCTATCTTTGTGCACTTGTTGCTGTTTCAGCAAACGTCAAGCCTCCAGCACTTCCAATTCAAAGTTGTACTGTGCTTTTCATGTAGTGTAAAAATGCCCACATCAAGTACTTTGCCTATAGTGGTTTCTGGGACAAAAGAAAATATTCAGTTGTCCCGGAATTGAATAGTACAGTTGGTTTCACATAGTAGTGTAGATCAAACTTTGTGTAATCAAACAAACTATAGAAGAGGTGGCCAGACAATCAGCTCAAGATATTATTCCTATAAAAGTAAAGTGTGCAAGAGGGCACAGGTATGTTTATAATGGTATGCAGTGTACATAACAGCATGTGTGTGTGTGTGTGTGTGTGTGTGTGTGTGTGTGTGTGTGTGTGTGTGTGTGTGTGTGTGTATGTGTGCGTGTTTGTGTAGACATTTTTGAATGTGTGCGTCTGCAATATGATGTTAGCAGGTGTTTGCTCACTGTGTTTGTTGGCAGGTTGCTTAGCTGGTTTCCCATGGGGCTCAGTATGACCTGGGGCATCTGTTGCCCCCTGCCCATATTCTGCCCTTCAGAGCCCTCTTTTATCTGTGCCCCTGACCTGCTGCTACCACACACTTACACACACACACACACACACGCACACACACACACACACACACACAAATACATATGTAAGCTCCGAGTAGTTCAGTTTGAAACAGTGGAGAAAAACAACAGATGTGGAGTCAGACAATGAGAATTAAGGAGATGATTGTCATGTTTTAGGTGCACCATAAATACAAAATTTCTGAACTTTGGCATATCTACATTTTGCATTTAGGTAGAAAGGGTGGAGGGAGATGGTAATATAATTCAGGGTGTTATAAATTAGATGGAGCTGGATTTGGGTACACTTTTGTAGAGGATGAGAAAGAGAGGTGGTGGATGGAAGGGATGGAAGAAGTGAGAATGAGGTGATAAGGGGCATATTAGCGCAGCTGTGCACAGTAGGGAGAGCTGTACCAATGTTGGCCTTGTATCTATTTATTTGTATTCAGGTTACAGCATACAAATACCCACCTGTTTAGTATGGATCAAATATCAGATAGTGTGGGCTAAGGACAAAGTCATACAGTTAACACAAACTTTAAGGACACACATAAAGGATTATTGTGAATTACTTGAGAGACAAGTATGTTACTCCCAAGTAATTGATCTGCCTTAGTATAAAGTACAATTGCCCCTAAGCTTCTATTATATATATATATATATATATTGTCATCCTTGCAGTTTAAAGGGTAATTTGCTCAGAGATAGATATGCATTTGTTTCTTTACAGGATGAGTGCCATTTATTAGGATTCATCTTCCCCACAGATCTATTGTGTTTCCTTTGTTGAAGGAACAGGAGGGCTTCATTAATATGATCACAATGACAATGTTAAGATGCATTAGCACAGAGGTTTTCATAGTGGGAGGCGCATTTAATATGGTCACTATTGTAGTTTAGCATGTTAACAAGCTAATATTTCCTAAAAGCACAGTTGAGGTTAATGGAAATGCCATCGGTTTTGCAGGCATTTTGTCATAAACCAAAATATTTAATACATTTCAAAAAATGCACGTAATGATGACTAAATGAAAACAATGAATCTTGGAAGGCACATGAATATCTGAACAGAACTGCATGGCAATCCATCCAATAGTTGCTAAGATATTTCAGTCCGGACATAAATGGTGAACCAACCAAGTGACATTAACGACCTTAGAGCCACGTCGCTATCAATATTTAAAATTGTTGAAAGCCATGATGACAACCAAAACACCCCTCCCTGCATGTGAGTTATCAAACCAACAAATCACTGTGTGATCAAATTTAAAGCATTTTTCGAAAATAAGCTCAGTGCTGCTAAGTACAGATATCAATTCAGAAATAATTGTACCGTTGCACCTCTTTTTAAAACATCATAGAGCTACTAGGGGAACAGCCATGAGTATAAATGTACAAATCTGCAGGATCATTTATTCAGCATCTGGACTATGTCTGATTTCAGAAAGTCCTTCATGCCTTTTTGCTTTATGTTTTGAAGGCCGTCATTGAGCTGCCCACATGTACAGTGTTGTGTGTGGCCATATATATCTTCAGCCGGCTCCTCTGAGCCCTCCAGACTACAGTAAGTCACCTATTCACCAGTCAGCGTTAAGAATAGCTGTTCCCCAGGATCGCTATTCAGCAGTGTTCAGAGCAGGTGGGGAATTTGAAGGAAAAGAGATTAGCTATTTCTACTCCACAAAATGATTTATGCCCAGACTTTTATCAGGAAGCTTCTTCCCCCCTGCAAAGATCATTTCCCCTGACTTCACCTCACAACGGGAACTATTTTAAGCATTGGCTCATTAATACAGAGTGATTGGATTCATTGTTCTGCAATCCTGATGGATGTTCTCTAAGTTTTCTCTCTCTCAACTCCCACCTCAATCCCCTCTTCAATCTTCAGGTTGAATTTCCTCCCAAGAATGCAGCCCCATTGTCTTCTGAACGTTAAATAAATCAGTTGCCAAAGCCTTTTGTCACTTCAGTGCATTTAAATGAAATTGCATTACCCTCACTCCATAACACCATTCATTATGACAGCACTTCCAACTTAAATCTCTGTAGACCTTTATACATTTTAACAACTATTGAAGACATACTCAGCTTAAGGTTATTACTCCCTTCCCACAATGTAGACACATATATTCAGAGTGACACATCAAATACACTGACAAGCTTACTCTGCATCTTTTTGTGAAACCCATCATGTGCATGACTATAAGTCAGTTACTACTCATGCATTTGTGCATTATTCTAATGTCAGACAGTGATATTAGCCATTTTAGTGTCTTCACTGAAAAGCTGCCTCCTTGAGCAATAGTTTATTAATATTGATTAGTCTGACTCTCAGTTTGTCTCACTTTTGCTGGCTGGTACATGGAAGTGCCAGCCAGTAAAATAATGATGTGTAGTTGACCAATGTATGGCACCCCACAAAAAAAACATTAACAGGACGTTTAAACATCTTTGGTCCATAAAAAAACCCAGGAAACTGTGACCTTTTACACATTTGTAAAGTTGCGAGTGATTGGCCCAAACACCGACCGTATTATTCATCAACGTGTTTACTCTCACCTTGTGCATTATGAGAGCTTTGGAGTGCTTGCTGTCTTCTGTGTTCAAGCAATCCTTTATGACCCATTCACGCAGCATTGTATCAATTGTGTGGGCTATTTTAACTCCGGGGTGGTTGACTTTGACAGCAGGGTTGTGTATAGATGGCTCTGCTTGGAATGAGCTCGATAGGAAAGAGTGTATTGCTACTCTGCCCACCGTGTGTTCTGCTGCAGTAAGTGTGCTCTGGGTGCTATAGGAGGGTCGGCTGCTATTTATACTGTACCTCCACTGCAGTGGCACTCCAGTCCTCTCCATCTGCACAAGAGGAGGGGAGATGAGAGGAGATTTTGAAGCTACTGAAAGTTTTTATTATATTTTATTATAAATATTTATTTATATATAGACTTTTGAGTGAATACAAACTAACATATAATAAATTAGAATACATTCTATGTGTCAATGTCATTATTATAATATAATATGGATAAATACGTGGTGTGATGGATTACAGTTGCATAGTACAAAGTAAGCAAAGAAACTTTAACAAAAATGTTCCATTGATGGTGTTAAATCCAAAATGCTTCCACACATTAGGTGTCATCACTATCCAATAAGAGTGCCGCGCTAGTTTTTACCTTTATGCTTTAGAGATAGTGAAGAACAAAAAAAATTGGATTTACTGATGGACATGCAAAGAGTCAGTTGAGTGCATTGTAGGAACATCCCCAGCCAGAGTACAATGAGGCACAGCCTGTTTCACTTGAGAATTTTGAATTCACAGATTGAACGTCTTCCCACATTTGAATGGTAGTATTAAAATAAAAACTGACAGCGTGTTAATTGATTGTACAGAAAAATGTGTAATCAAACAAACTCCATCATGTTAGATAGACGTTGGCCAAAATATCATATTGTAAATTGAATATGTGCCTGAAAGAAAACGCAAGAACAATTGTGTTTTACCAAACCACACTAAACTGGTGAGAATGACACCTCCACTCTTTGATTTTTATCCAGACACATGCACATCGACATATGTGTCTGCCCATATCTTTGTCACTTTGCAATACTGAATGCTTGGTTTCAAACATAATAAAGCTTTAAAGTAGCAGCATGAGAAGTGGACAGGGTGTTAAGGACAGGGACCGGCAGGGAAATCAGCTGTCAGCAGCCACAGACTTCCGTTCTTCTCATTAATTACTTTTGGGGAAAGAGAGGTGGAGGCCAAATGAGTATTGATTGTGGTGGGCCAGTATAGGGCCGGTTTCACTGGCCTTTCCCACACGTCATTGCGTCTCCACATCCCCATTAAGTGGGAACAAGAGGGATCAGTAGAAATCTGGGACCCTATTAAAGACGGGACCTCAGAGTGTCAGACAGGCTTACTAGCACACAAACCCCCTCCACGAGACAGTGGACAACACTCCTTTTCGCTTTGTATCCATCTGTCTGACTTTTAATAAGAAGACAAAGGTTTAAATGTTTCAGGCTGTTTGCAGGTCAAAGACCAGCTAAAGTCGGGCTTTGTCTCACTAGGTTTGTTTGATTTGCATCTCTTTTGCTTCTTCCTCTTTTCTTACTTTCCACACACATTTTATCAGTCTCCATTCTCCTACCATGACTCAAAGCCACAGAAAGAGGGTGGAAATAGTGAAGGACTCACAGGAAGGTTTCCTTCCTTTTCTCTGTTCCACTCTGCCTCCCGGATCTATGCTTTTGTTGCGTGACTGATGATTTTAATTACCTGTTAACTCCCTGTGCTCAGCAGATACACATGATAAATGGTCCGGGTGACTGTTGTAGCCACCATCTGGATGGGGCAAAGGAGTCTAAGGAGCTTTTCTCAACTGTCATACTGTAGACAGCCACCTCAGCAGGGGGGATAGCAGGTATACCAAGGGAGAACAAGAAACTGTCCCAGTTTAGATCCGGTTGACAACTATTTAGTGTCATAGGGGTCACATCCATTTTTCCTTTCTGAGACTGCAGGCAGCAACAAAATGCCTCTAGAAAAATAAGCCCATATCACCACAGTGGGGAGAGAGAATGCTGTAGATGATTGGCCAGCAAATTGCAACACTTTATATGGAGATTGTAGTGGAGGAGACGGAGGAAGGAATGTGAAGCCACCACAGGTACACATTGCAATGGATTCAGAGACAGGTGCAATGACCAGTATCATCTTTGAAGACCAAATCTGAAACTCCCAAAATTTCTCGCTACACTAAACTTGCTACAAAAGTGGAAGCTTTGCAGAAATCCTTTGGATTAGAATGGATAGAAACCCTGTGTGGGAAATGGATAGTTACCAGTATAAGAGGAACTATTAACAAAGGCTGCATCCAAAATGTACTCCCCCTTTCCTATCTAGTGCTCTATATTTACTTTCTGACATTTTATTTGTGTCCAAATTCTCAGTGTGAATTGCATGCACTGTATTTGTACCACGCTTTCAAAAACTGGAAATGTTTTTCTTTTGATAGATGGAAAAACCAGAGTCATGCAACACTACGCCTGCTAGTTATGAGGCAAAATGATGATGCTTGGCAAGTGTCCGAAATCTCAGTCTGCTGGTCACAATAGAGTAAACTATTCACTTTATTATGTAGGAAATTGTGAATGAGTTAACATATGAGTGGTGCAGACCACAGCAATGGTTGGAATAGAGCTTAATTTTGGGCTGTCCAATGTACATTTTCCAGTTACCATGAACACACAAGTAGGAGGAGAGGTCTTACGCAAACCCAAACATATTTTACAGTGGTTATTTGCTGTTTAGTTTGATGTTTATTGAAGAATTTGTACAAAGACAATACCAGGTTTTCCAATTCTGCAGGTTGTATTGTTGCTCTGTTGCTGGTCTGGTGAGAACTGTGAGCGCTCCCTCTCCCTGTGCCTACCATTTCCTGGCACCTATGCCCCTATGTATACAACTCTGTATGTCTAATGACCGCCACACTGTGTCCAAAATAATAATGTAAGATATATCTAAACAAAATAATACATGCCAACAATAAACATAAATGGCTCCTAAAATGGCAGAACAAGAAACATATATACAATTTTATGTCTTGTACATCATCTCATCTTGAACCAGTTCAAACTTGTCCTGAGCTGTGGCCAACCAATAATTGTTAAGTAAGTGTTTCCATGACATGGCAAATTACAGCAACCAGTAATATATTCATTCTAATATATACATTTTAGTGTCATTTTAAAAGCTGTCCATACCAATCACAGCACTGCTAAGGTATTATTATATGAACTGCAACAAATCTGCATAGTTAAAAGATGCATTGTTAAACAGCTGCTGTAGCCTGGCTCTATCCAAAATCCACCTACAGTCACCTCTGAAGATCACTAATTACCATGTTCTACCATCGTTTGTGGTTTTAGAGGGTGTTATGTAGTTTAACAGTTTCTTGACAAACAACAGTTTACTGTCTGCAAAGTTCTTTTGTGCAGCTTCTCAGTTGGTTGCCTGGCAACCTCACAGCCATGGAGGTTTGCTTCAGGCGGCTGTTCACCAAGAAAACAGGTAACGTCCTGTAAAACAACAAATTGTTGTTCCTGCATCTCTTCTTGTACAGATGAAACCAACACAATACTTAAACTAACACAATACCACATGTAAACTAATTTGTGTCAGAGGCAAGAACATGTATTAACTTTGGATAGAGCCAGGCTAGCTATACTTAATGCACCATACTTAATGCACAGATATGAGAGCGGTAACTATCTTCTCATCTAACTCTCAACAAGACAACTGACAATGGTAAGCTGTTCCTAAACACATGTCTTGACAGTCCAACAAATAGGCACATGTTGCAGAGAGATTTGATTCAGAGGTTAAATCTAATGATTTGCTAATGAGAAAACAATTGCAATTATACATTGCTTGATTGAGTTAAGCAGACCAATTATTTATTTAAGCTGGATATCAACTCTCTATAATTAGACCCAGCAGTTTATTTGACAGGTCTCTGTTTTGTGGTCTGTGTTTATGCTTGGAGTTCCTGACAGAGAGCAGTTGACCCACAGTGCAATGTGAATGACCTCCAGCATTAATGAAGGGTAATGATGATAGTTCCCAAAGCAGACCCCATGTCACTTCAGTTTTGTGTCGCGGTTTGTTAAAGCAGCACACACAAAACCACAGTTGCACGTAGACAAACACACACAGACACACAACATTACAAATGTGACATCACTCCAACTGATTACTTGAGGTCCCAGTGGTAATGCTGGAGACAACTTCAATTAATTCATTAATTCCTTTAGTTCCCTGAAGCAAGTGCTTTTGAGGCACACCACGTACACGTTGAAGGAGGTGCTTGGGATTGAGTCAAATGGTATTGAATTGAACCCATCTGAATCAAATCAAATTCAGGTGAATTGATTATTTGTATATTTGTACAGCATGTGTCTGTGCAAACACGCACGTTTGTTCCAGTAAATCATTTCATTCCATTCACCCATGACAATGAATGCTGAAAGGCCAATTTGGGTCAGCCGCAAAACAAACACGAGACACCTAGAAAAGAGACACTATCAATATGACTGTTGTAAACAAGAGCACCTATATTGTGTATGTGTGTTTCTCTCTCGCTCCATCTCTCTATCAGCAGTGAATCAGTGAAGTGTTAGGACATCGTTTAAGCTCTCGCACAGCATCAATACTGGCTCTATTGATTTTTTCAAACAGTTAATGGAAGCCTTTAGGGCAGCAAAGCTAATTAAAATCATATGCAGGTCAAGCTCATTTAAAGACTCCCCATTAGTTTATGTTGAGCTTAACCACGCTTGACTGGAAAATCCATCCATCGGGCATTGTAATTGACTTGTGTTTCTAATGGCTTTCCAATGCTCCTGCATCTTTGAGAAAGAGAGTGAGTTCCTCTGGCATCATTTCATGCTGCAGCTCTGATAATCCACATACAGAATCATTAAAGATGGTTGCCTTGTGTCCTCAAAATATCTTGCCAATGCCTGGAGACAGTGATGAGTTTCATACTCCAGCCTTTGGAGGAAAGAGACAATATGTGCACACAGAGGCAGACTCAAAACACTGTAGTGTCTCGTGTTTCCCTTTTGATTGACCATGTGATGTTTGTGCTTTAATGTCATAAGTCTCCAATATGGTTTAGACAAATATGTCCGCAATTGGACTTTAGTAGAACATTTAATATCCACTGATGAGTTTCCACTGTAGCGTATAATCCACAAAATATCTTTAAAGTCATTTCAGGTTTAGAGCTTTTTATCCTCAAATTCTAATTACATAAATGCATATTAAATTACATCTAGACAACACTGACTAACTCATCAATTTTCAAGAGACCAGTACTAAAATTGTATTAATTTTACAATGTATTCAATGCTAATTGTAATCCAAATGCCCTTTACGTAGTCCTTCTATCCACTATGTAAAATAACCCAGAATGCATCTAGATCAGATAAGATTACATCCACAATGTGAGATCAGCAACTTGTGCCTATTACAGTGCATGACGATGGGAGGCTGATTGAATCTGTGAGTCAGATGAAGATGTATTTAGACTGTTTTTATTGTTTCCTATCAGGGGCCAATATGCTAACAGCAGATGCCAGACATCTTGCTGTGGCTTAGTTTGATGCCTCCATGACTGCAGCCGCAAACCACACCACCCTACCGAAACTGTTGTACCCAGGTGGCATAAGCAGCGGAGGGAACCCTGCAACACCGCAGCTTCAACAGAGTGGTTTATTAGACAGAGTGAGATCACATCAAATCCCTCTGAGATGAATTTTCTCTGCCACTGAGGACAGATGGAGCAGAGGATACAAGCACGCTCTGAGTAAAATGGTCATATGAGAGGTTATTTATAATAATAACACCTAATAAGATGTCAGCAGTGTTAGCTTATTATGTTACTGAAGAAAGAAAAACTACTCCAGCTGCTCAATTTCAAAGATAAAAATATGCACACTCACATACAGTAAGCCCCAACATACACATGTGTGCATACGAACACACCCTGCCCTTTGAGTTGAGCTGATTATGCTAATATTAGCCATTTGCACTCACGCGTGATATTATGTTGTTCTATTTTTGCTAACATTTCAGACGACCTACCAAATTTTTAATGGCTATTAAGCTGGTGGTTATTACGAAGAAGCCAAGCATTAAAATGGATTTTAAAGTAAAAGTGATTGTTGCTCTATATTAGATGCTGCACAGTACACCTAACCCCTCCAGCCCTATTCCATTGGTCACCAAGTTTTGATACAGAGTTGTTGGCTGATTGATTAACTGCATGTTTTAGTCATTTGTCACCAGTCATCATGAGTTGGGAACGTGGATAATGCCCCAAATATTAGTGAAATATTTCTGTAAAACGATAATGTTTTTATAGATAAATACACCAAAACTTAGTTTTACTTTTCCAAACACACATGTTCACATTTTAGAATACAGTGCACTCAATCACAATGCCACTTGACATTATTTGAATGTTATTCTCATCATATTAAAACCACAGCACAGTGGGAGGCAAGTGAAATTAATCTTTTAACGAATAAGTGGCCTCCGCCCATGGACTGCATATGAAAATGAGCTTTTAGCTATATCTGGTACAAGGCATGTATTGTGTATTGTCCATGCTAAATGAACACCTCTGTGTCCTCTTTGTAGCTCAAATGATATCCACAGGATTTGAGCCTTTTTTGCTCTTCTTCTGCTAAACGCTGTTTTAAAGTCATACCTATATCTCCATCTCTCATTCCCTTCCAACCAAGTACAAACTCTTCTCCTTTTTGAGTCCCTGCTCCCTATTATACAAATAATAAGATAATTAATTTCTTCCCTGAGCACCCCTCTGAGCAAGGTGGGAGATTTTGAGATGTGCTGGAAAGGAAGGAAAAGAGGACAGACAGTTAAAACCATATATGAAGACATAAAGCCAACAACAGATGCAGAGCAAATGGACAAAAAGAGGCAGGTGGTGAGGAAAAGGGAAGGAGGATGGGAACAGAGGTGTTTACTTTCAGCTCCTATCAGATTAGTAGCAGTAGATCTCTGACAAACACGCTCAAACCCCTGCAGCCCACAGCTCTCATCTCATCGACCCACTGACCCCTAACCCCAAGACTCTCCTCCAACAAACCCTAAACCCCTATCCCTGATCCCTCATGCTTCCCTAATTCCCCCTTGACAAAGTGAGAACTGCTAACAGCTTCCCCAAGCACACTGTGGAATAAATGAAAAAAAAAGTCAGTGTCATCATTTCACTTTGAATACACATGAGAAAAGCAGGCCTACATTTTATCTCCACATAATGAGTCAGCTCTGTAATATTAGATGATATAATATATAATAATAATTCTCAGGGCAGTTACATCTGCTGACCTCTCTTGGGAGCTCAGTGCAATTATTTACCCAGCGGAAATTCATAGAGCAAAGCTAAGGCAATTCAGTCAAAGAAAAGACGATGTTTTAATTTTCAATTAAAACAAGATGATCTCATGGGAGAAGGGAATAGCTGTGTGAATGTTTTTCCCAGTGTCTTGAAATAATTAAAGCCTGTTTTGTAACAGAATAAAAAGAGTGTGAGCATGGATATGTGATAATTATCGATTGCTGACTAGGTGAACAGGTGTTAATCTACTGTGTGTGTTTCATGCGTGTGTATGCACATACACACACGTTGTCAACCATTTGCATTTCTTGTTGTATGCTATATAAAATAATATATAATATATATAAACTTCGCACTCTGTGTTCAGTGCACATTCATCTCAAACTGACTGCTTGCTGGGGTCAGATGGTTCTCTCACGGCTAACAGTCCACTAGCAGCTCTGTGAGCCTGCACTTAGGCTAAACAGTAGCTAAATGGTAACATCAGCGTGTAACATGCAATAACAATGTTAGCATGCTACTTTTTAGCAGGTAATACTGAGCATGGCCATCATCTTACTGTTGCTTAGCAAGCTAGCATGCTAACACTTGTTGATTGGCACAAACTACAGGTTTAAGGCAATGACATGAGTTTTGCATTTGGTCGTAAACCAAAGTATTTGATAATGAAGAAACAATATGCTGCATTAATTCACATTAACTCAATGCATTTCAACGTAAATCCAGTTGAATCCATTATTCATGGTCCATGCCAGCAACCTGCAACATAAACAGATTGAGGTTTGCAGACATCAAGTAAAACTGAATCAACAAGATAATCATTTTGGCTTCAGTTGTCTGTGTGGTCCTATATTTTTACTTATATATCTATATAATTAGATCAACAATTTAACTGTGACAGTATCACACATTTATTATTGTGTTTGTTCCAGGGACTCTTTAAGCAATCAAATGTTCAACTGATATTATTTTATGACATTAAATGTAAATATCTAGATGACTTGATTAGAATGTATTGCTAATTAGTTTTAAATGTTTTGTCTTTTTATGATTAAAAGCTTTATGGTCTTGAAAGCAAGATAACGTTCTCATTCAACTTCAGTCAACAAAATACATGGCTGATTGATATCCTGAAAATTGAACATAGCATTGTAAGTCACCTTGAAACTGCCAATGAGTCCAGCACTCACTTTGTAGGTACTGTTTATTAAAGTCTTTGTGGAAAAGCAGTCAGAGTGGTATGATGATTGAAGGGGAATTGTGAATTCATGTAAAATCAGTAAGTTTGTGAATTAAAATCTGTTTTGCAGCTCAGTGCTGTTTACATTGGTTCACACCTACAAATCAATAACCTTATTCATTGTATTCACATTATTCGTCAAGCTCCTCATCAAAGATGGCTGGACTCATTCAATTTGTGTGACTAAAGTAAAAGTGTTGAAGCAGATGTCTGTGTATTTTGTGTTTAAACCAGGTCCGTCTCTGGTTGGGTCTCTGAAGAAGGACTGGGCCTCTCCAAACAGTATTGCTCTCTCCTGGCAACAACCCGAGCACACACCACTGCCCATCCTCGACTACGAGGTCAAGTACTATGAGAAGGTACAATTACATCTGCTTATGTCCATGTCCAGTCTAAAATGATAGGGCCCTATATTTTGGCTGACCAAATGCTTGATGCTTGTTCAGGTCATAGACCTAATATATAAGAATCATGCAGGTGTCTAAAATCATTGTTTCATTATTTGTAAGAAAATAAACATATATTTTTAGGTTTTTATGGTTAAACAAGTTAATCTGGCCTCAGACAAAAAAATCCTCATTGCCCTTAATTTCAATTTTCAATTTTATTTATATAGCGCCATATCATAACAAAGTTATCTCAGGGCAGTCAATCA
>JAVQJD010049286.1:0-12427 GCA_036023655.1 Nannoperca australis
ACACACACACACACACACACACACACACACACACACACACACACACACACACACACACACACACACACACACACACACTTTGTCTTTGATGCTGCCGTCTCTGACAGAGCTGTGCCCAGTAGGAGCAGCGGTGCATCAATAATACAAAGAACTTTCTATATGGAGACATCCTGGGCTCAGACAGCGTGAGAGAACACGAGAGCAAAGGGGTTGTTGGGATGTGTCAGTTAAAAGGACAACAGCGGGTGAGGATGTTCTGGGCCACCACTGAGCTGGAATGTGCGTCTCGGAGATCGTTTCTCTTTTTGTCTGGCCTTTACTAATATTACAATGATTCAGAGTGAAAATATAGAAACAAATAAGCAAAAATAGGATGGGAAAAAAGAGAAAGGAAGAAAAGTGGATTAGAATGGTGAGGGGGAAAGACAATACCTCAGCAGGTGAGCGGGGGGGCAGAACTAAAGCAGTAACAGAGGAGGCCCAAATAGACCCGAGAGTAGATTTCATGGTACAAGCAAGAAAATGGCTTGGAAGGCCCCTTGTGAATACAGTAGGAAGCTAAATAACATTGTTTCATTTTAGCTAATTATTCATAGTATGAACACGACTGTGTTGCTGTGCATTTGGCTGGTTGGTGTTGTTGGTTATCGTCTCAGTCAGACAACACAATTGAATGCAAATGTTGTCACTAGAAGGTCACTGCACCCCGGCAACAAATAGTCACGGATGTATAATCTGGTCAGAAGTGTGCTCTTTCCATCCCTCAAACATATTTCTTCACTCAACAAACCCCACATCGTCTCCTCCCACCTCATTCCTAACACTTCCTCTCTTTCATGTCACACCCCAACATTCCCAATACTTGAAAAACATTTTAACTGAGACAGAATGTTTGTCAGGGATATAATAATTACACATTAACATAAGCTCAGGACTGGGCGCTGCCATAACTCGTTGTGATTTTAATTAATACCATGGGAATAAGAAGAGCTGATTGGATGCGTCTCAAGTGAAAATATGTATGAGTTTAAGACACGCATGAGTTCCAACTAAGAATAAGCAAATCACAATAAGGGGAAATAGAGGTGGGCAAAATTATGTGAGAAGAAATACGGTAGAAATTCTCTTTTTTTTAGCCTTCAGCCCTGAAACCACCCCCACTGGTCCTCTGAAGCTTCATACTTCATCTGCCCTCTCTCTCTCTTTCTCCCTCATATCTCTCTCTCTCTCTCTCTCATCTTATATTTGCCCTCTCTTCCCATTACTGGTGATACAGCAGTCACGCTTACAGTGACAGAAATGTGTAATGGACACTTCCTCTTATAATGGCTGTGCTTCAGTCACTAACAGGACAAACCCAAACCTTCTTATTAAATAGTACTTTTATTTTGTGTTCGGAAAACCTACATTATGCCGCTCAGTTTCATATTGGCTTCAAACACAGAGTTTTAGAAGAAAATGTTGAAAGTCCAGCACCTCCTCGGGGTGAGAAGAACCCGTTCTGTAGGCCGACACCTCGCCCAAGTTATCTGCTTTGGAAAACTTTGTTAACACACACTGCAGGCAGCAATGCGAGAGCTGTATGTGTGGAGGCAGCTATGCAGCCAATGTATGTCTTGGAAGTGTGTTTCCCTCAGTAGCTGAGCGAGAGAGAGAAAAAGCAGACACAAAGGAGAGAAAGAAAGAGAAGTTTGTGTGTGGGTGTTGGCAGAAGTTTGGCTCGCTACACCAAACTGCTTACCCACCCACATCACTGCGCCGCCTCTCTGCTTTAGCTCATTTCCTCTTAGACTAACATGCTCTGCCCATGTCCACCTAACTCTCTGTAGCCGTCATATCTGAAGCACGCCTGAAAAGAGCAGCATTTCAATACACTCGCCAAACTGCCAGCAAGTAATTATCCATTCTTTTGTGATAACAAAGTCAAAAGCAAAGCAATGCAATTGTTAAGGTCCACTGAACTAATCATTTGATAACTGCATTATAGTTACTACTTTGTACTTTTGATATCTATAAGCAGCACAGAGAAAAGTGGAATTTATAGATTATTTTCTTTAGTCTGTAGTCTTTAGTTTTTTAAGTATTATGCAATTTTACTGTTAAAATAAAATTTGATTGAATAAGTTAAGACCCAGTAACAATGTTATGCATGTTAAAATACAAATTATAGACATATCTGTCTATATTTAGTCCACCTCCACACACCAAGAAAAAACACTAGATTTGTTATGAAGATGTTCCTGGCTCTCTCCTACCCAAACTCAGCTGATGATGAAAGGATCAAGTTAACCCCAATTCGCTCTACTAGGTTTTCCAGAAGCTTAAGAATATAAAATCAAATTATGCGTGTGAGGCAATGGAACAAGGGTTAAGACATAAACACGTGGTGCTGACATACCGTACAATATAATCTCTATTCAACACGAGTGTGATGGAAATAACAAAGAATGGCAGATTCACTGCAAAGGTGGCTGAAATAGACACAAAGAGTTTCAGGGAACTAAATAATACAGAAGTATTGCACCACAGATATTATGTGGTTTCTATTTACAGCAAATATAATGAATAGCAGTCACACTGAAAGACCCAAAAGATATGCCAACACCTTCCTGGCACGAAATAATCCTGATTTCTAACTTGCACACACAGTGAGGTGCAGACCATTCACGTGTCACACATCTATAGCCTACTTGAAAAGACGATTAAGAAAAGCACTGATGAAGGCGAAGATAGACAAACACATTTGGTGAATAATGCATAGTGCACTGGAGAAGAGTTGTTCAATGAAAGAATCATAACCATAGCAACATCAACATCAACTGAATCTCATTAAAAGTATGATGATAAAAATAAAAAAAACAACAACAATAACTGAAAACTAACTGAATGGGAAGTGAAAATTGGCGAAAGCTGCTATCTCTCTCTCACACATACACACACACACACAGCTTTGTGTTCCCCCAAATTCTTCCCGCCCAATGAACCAAACCCATGTTTTGTTTCTCTGTCCAACACACACACCCACACACACACACACCCACCCCTCATGTCCTCCGCCCCGGCCTCTCCCTTTCCTCCTTGTGATTACCTCTGGCTTTGACAGCTGGCGAGCTGGGTGGCGTGTCGCTGTAGGCCGGGGAGAGGTAGAGGTAGCTCGTGTTGACTCCTTGCTCGAAATCAAACGGAGACTGGTATTCCTCCAGGGGCTCCATGTTTACAGCTTGTGGTGTGTTGTTGGTCGGAGTGACTGCGGCCTCCCTACCACCACTACCTAAGCAAAAACAGCCAAAGTGCTGATTGTCTGCATGTGATCTGGGCGCGTGCTGGCTCTGTGACTCCTTGTGTCCAGCGTCCTGGATTCTTGTGGTGTGTGTGACAGAGAGACACAATATCCAAGTGTGTGTGTGTGTGTGTGTGTACGTGGGAGGAGGTTCTGGATTGGTTTTCAGGTAGTCAAGAAAAACTCTCACTCCAAAGTCGGAGTGCGAGTTCAGTGAAGCCGGTTTTCCCTTCTCTGTTTCTGCAGCGGGCTTTGGCGCTGTGAACCTTCTGCTCCTTTGCCGTTAATAAGTTACCTGTCCTTTCAAGCAGTTGTTAGAGCAGGCACACAAACACTCTCCATACACACACACACACGCACGCACACACGCTCGCTCCACTGCAATCCCAAAGGTCAATTCTGAGTCCATCCTTCAAACTCCATTTGTGCAATCAGTGCCGTTTTCAGATGCTGGCCGCTGTTAGAGGAGCAGGTGCTGTGGCTATATATTGCGTGACACTCCAGTTTCAACACTGTCAGGTCTCTCTGTCAATTCCCTCCCTCCCTCACTTTCCATCATCAGGCCTGTCATCCAAGAAGGAAAATAAAAGGAGGTCCCATTTGTGTGGGCTGGTCACGTGATGTGACGTGATGTGATGTGTGTGTGTGTGTGTGTGTGTGTGTGTGGAGGGGAGGGGGGGCATTAGATGAAAAGCATAATCTGCAGTGTCCCAGATTACGGCGAAGCGCTAATCCAGGGTAGCCAGACCAGCTTGGAGCAGCAGTAATGCTAGTCAGCTAGAACGGAGGGGAGAGGACGCCAGAGGCTACACTTGGTATTGTGTGTGTGTGTGTGTGTGTGTGTGTACTTGAAGGAAAGTGCACCATGTGTGGTAAAGAGAGCATGTACATGTACACATTGTGCGTTCATACCAGAGCCACAATTGATTATTATTTAAATTATCAATCTGATTACTTTCTCTATTAAAATCGATTGGTCCATTAAAAATGTCATTTAAAAAAAGAACACAATTTCTAAAAGCCGAAGATGATATATTCAAATTGTTTGTTTTGCCCATCCAACAGTCAAAAAACCCAAAAGAGTTTTATTTACATGGCACATGGTTATCTGTATGGAGGTACAGTATATAACATATATAACAGTATATAACATCAAAACCCTTGAAACATCAATCAAATATTTTGGATTCTGAAACATTCTGAAAGTAGTCTTTATGTCACGTCACACTAAAGTGCTTAAAAGAGAGATATGAGGCAGGAATTCAAGCTGCACAAAGAGCGGAATAGGTCACGTCTCATTTCATTCAAAGACATCCAGACAGCAAGCATCTTGGCGTGTTCAAGCACATGCAGATACTGCAGTGAAGTGGAAAAGCAGCCTGGTGACATTCCAGCACTAATTTTATGACAGATGATGTAGATGCTACCAAGCATTTAGTGTATGGCTGTAAACAGCATGAGGTTCGGAGGGAAGTAAAAACTCATCCTGAGCGTAGAAGTAAGTCATTGATAGTAAAGTTAGAGTACAGTTGATCTGTATGAAATGAAAGTGAACTATTCCTAGAAGGAAACATGATTAAAATTCAAATGTAAAGCTCAGATTATTCTTTGGCATTTTAGGACAGAGCGACGAGTTGTCAGAATCAAGACAGAAGTTTGCTCTTGTTGAACACGGACTACTGAAAATTTATTGGAAAGGTTAAAACAAAACAAAAAAAGCACCTACAAAGTGGATGTCCACAAAACCAGTAATCCATGCTAAATAAAACAAACAACTGCATTTTGCCTTGCAACATTACACTCGTGCTCAAACACATCATTTAATCAGTGCAGAAATGTTCACAACCTGTAAAATGAACTCAGATGAATCCTGTTCTGCACACTGAGATCCCATCCATCATTCTTCTGTGGTGAAGGGCCAGACGAGCACGTTTGTGTGACCTTCCCCAGGAAATACTTTGCATTTAACACGAAGGATGGGGGCGCTATCCTGGATGTATTGAAGCACCGAGGGGCAAATTCCAGGGAATGGAGTTTTTAAACTTATGCAGTGTGTACTATGAAATATATTAACGGTCAACTTTTTTACATATAGAATGACGCGGTGATGTACAATGCAAACCACTTGGGTCGCGCGAGGCTAACTAATGTAACTGCGCCTGTGCCCTGATCTGCAGAGTCAGGCTTCAATGCACTGTGCTTCCATTCAGCAAGGTCAGCCCAGGAAGTGGCACACATACAGTCCCTCGTCACAGGCTATCAAGTATCAACACGCACACATGCGCTGAAACAGGCCCTCTTCAAGGACAATGAATCCCTGCCAGCATCTTTGCTCTCTTGTTCCTCACATTTCTGGTCTTTTGATTCATTTTTGTGGGGAAGCAACCAAAGTGTGCATCATTATAGGTATTAGTCTTACATGGACATATTCAACAAAAACAAGCGCACACGCACGCACGCACACACGCACACACACACACACACACATACACTAGCCTTTCCATACTCCTCCATGGCTGGATGTAGGAGTAGGATGACCTCCTTTTCAGAGTAAAAAGCCAAACCTGTTTACTGTTAAAGTGAGACACGTCTAGAGACTGCAAAGTAATATAGTGATATAATGGTGAGATAAATTAAATGAGTGCTTTTTAAATCTAAATTAATACTCCACATTACTTCCACGCTGCAGCACTTGATCCCAGTGGAGCCGGTGATTCATAAGTGACACTGGATCCATGTGACGTTTGTCATCGGTGTGCTTGAAATGCATACAATTGTTAAATATTATGAATTCGATTTCAGTCAAAGTCACATTGCTTTGAAAATCATGTCAAGAATTTCAGCATGTACTTAGATTGGACTGTTTCATATTTTGGATTTATAAACTGAAACAGATAAGAGCAAGAAAAACAACCCGGGGCACCCATCGACCCAGACTGTAACTAGGAACAAACAGCCATTTTCAAGTGGTTAATGAAGCACGGCATGAGATCCATTACTTTACTATTCATGGCATACCCTGTCACATGATTAGCCTAAAACAAGAATCATGAGACATGATGCAGGGGGATGCAGCGAGAGTGCCCGCAAAGTTCCCATGACATGTGCATCAGGGGAAAACAGTAAGAAGGGCAAAGAGTGGCTGCATGTACTGTACAGTATATAGACAACTGAATCTCTCTACTGTATAGAAAGCACCATGTCTTCATCTTACTACTACGTCTTAACAATCTCACCTCACAAAATGTGTTTCTTTCTAATCTGAGCTCCATGTGGCAATATTGTAGTCTAGGTAATAAAGTTTTTTTGAAATTGTTTGACATTTTGGGAAATATGCATGTTGGATTTATTGCTCAGAGTTTGAGGAGAAGATTAATACCATTCTCATGTCTGTAAATTAGCCTAGCTTAGCATAAAGACTGGAAACAGGTCGGAAACAGCTAGCCTAGAATCCACCTACCAGCACCTCTTAAAGAGTAATTGTGTCAATTGTGTCTCAAAAACATTTTTACTTTGAGAGGGATATAGAAAATATAAAAACAGAAGCATCGAAAAAATATCTGTAGTTATGTGCAATGGACAGCAATTGAGGGTTGTCTCTCTGGAAGCAGTAGTTAGGCCTACCGCAGGCACAGTGTTTGTAGGTCTCATTTATCAATACGTTGTGCATCTCTGGGAAAATCTTAGGTCAAGTTATTTAGGACTGATCATTTATTACACCCACCATATGCTCCATTTGACCGGGAGGCCCAACGTTTCTCTCTATAGTGTCCCGTTGGAAGATACCGAGTCTGACGCCAGAGCTAGCAGACCGGTGATACCTCTGCTTGACCAAATCTCACAGTTTAATGAAACATTCTCCATAAAGATGAAGTGAATGACAACAAATGAAATGGCTATTGCATCATATGAGTTGACAATTTCTACACTTTCTTTTTGTATCCCCAAGTTTTGTAACAAAAACTATCAACATCTGCATTTTAGTGCAAATATACACAATCATGGCACGTAGCATTGTCACATCTTTGCCTGAACTCTCAATAGTGCAGTATACCATATATAGCATGGTACTACCTTTCATTTTAGTAACTATCAGCTCAAAGATCAAAGTTTTATATAGACAGTGTTTTTTCCCCTTTAATCTTTGAGATAAAATGTGTCACCAAATATTTAGTCATGTAAAATGCACTTTTTAAAGGGTAAATCAGGTGATCACATGATAAATCAATATTTTTATTTATTATTTATGATTTCGTCCGTATTGTCACAAAATTCTCACATGACAATAGTCTCATCTCTTAGTGAAGTATTAGTCCACTCTTCGTGAAACTTGTCACGACATGATCTTAAAAACGTATGTGGACAAAATTTTAAAGTATGATTTTGTTCTAGAAAAACACATTTAATTTTCTGTGACAGACTTTCTCTGACTGATCACGCAGCTGAAAGCATCCAATTGTGCCCCACTGAAATCTAATATGGCAAAAAATGTTGGCTACTGGTCATGTCACGATCAATCTCATTAGGCACTGGAGTTGAAAAACAGGATACACTGGTATGCCTGACTGTCTCATTTTTTTACTTTTTTTAAATCAAGACCAAATGCTTCTACCAAGGAAGCACAAAACACCAGAAACAGACTACATCCACACAACAGTCAACAGGGATCATGCATGACGTTCTTGGCAAGCTACAAAACCATCTGGAGTGAGATATTATGGAGTATTTTAAGGGAATTAAAGGGTAATTGCTAAAACGCTCTTGGCATCTACTATGGTATCGGCCTGGATAAACTTACTCAGAAAGACAGATGCATTGTTTTTTATTAATCACAATTTCAGACACTGTACTAAAAAGCGAAAAAACCACTATGGCAAAAAATTCCTACCCACACAAGTAAAAACCCCGTATATGATCTAATGTCACTACTGGAAACCACTCAACTGCAGGGGAAAACAAGCACAAAGAAAGAGATGTCTTTTATCAAAAAGGTGGGTCATCTACGTACACACAATTAGAGGAGAGCCGACTTAACTCCCCTGACAGCTCCTTTGAGAAGCCAGAACACTCACTATGCACACTGACCTGCCTCCTGCTAAGCTAGCTCCTTTTCATTATATTGTTTGTAATGTTTCACCTGCTGACAAAAGAATGAGGAAGAACACCTAAACTTGAAGTGGAATAAAGAGATTTACCACAAAAAAAAAACCTGTAAAAAGGGGAGATCTGTAATGATATGCTTGTTTGTGACTTTGTCAACAGGTGACAATGGGAAAGGGAAAAAGATGTACGTCCAGATGGTGCCAGGTTACAGCTAGAATAGATACCTGCATAAAAGTGTGAAAATTAAATGAACTTCACTGTCTGTTTCCATGACAGTGTGACTATATAAAAAAAGAGAACTCATCAGTCCTTTTGATGATATAAAAAAGGGATACAATGACAACTAGGATGAAAATGTACTTCTGCAGTTAGAAGAAGTGAACAAACAGACAACCAGTACCACTAACCAGTATGGCCTTAACACAAGTCTGCCATTTTCCGATTTACTAATTGTATTTTCAAGGCCATATGGGGCAATTTATAGAACTAAAAGATACTAAATATATGTTGCTGCCTGAGTTGCTGGTGTATCAGATATATACACACACAGTGAAAAAAAGAATGTAGGGGGATAAGAGAAAACTTTAAAATCATATGCACAGCACAGGAAACCTACACTACTAGAGAAGAGACATATTGCCATAGAAACAAGGCACGTCATGAAGAACCATGGTCACAAGACAAGTACATTTACATTACATTACATTTAGGCATTTAGCAGATGCTTTTATCCAAAGCGACTTCCAAAATAAGAGCTTTACATCAAGTGCATAGAACCATGATTGAAAAGTAGCCCCTAACCAACAGTGACTAAGAGACAATTTGCTTAAAAATAAAATAATCAAGCTGGAGAACCTCTCAATCAAACTAAACTAAACCAAACATTGAGATTTGCCAGCTTTGCATTTACTCCAGGGCAACTGTATTGCAAAATACTTCTATTATTGTGTCCACACCCAGGACATAGTCCTATACAGAGACTAACACAGAGCATGAATATTCAACCATTAACAGGTTAATCTGTCAATATAAAAAAAACATGCTGTGCCTTTCCCTGTTATAGTATTTTTCACACTGAGGCCAAAAATCACCAAAAATAAAATACTGTTTTAACTGAAGGGAAATTAGGTCAGGGCTGTGACTTGTTTGCCCAAGATCCTCTTTAGGTGAACAAATAAATGTCACTTATACAAGAGGTGGTTTTAATCATCTAAGAAACAGAGTCTTAAGTAAAAGCTTTTTTTTTGTTGCGAATGCCTAAACTTTTTGTTGTATTGCTGCAAAAACATGCACATCCCCGAGTAGCAGCTGTCACATTATAGATAAGTACACAAACCTGGAGGGGGGGTGACAAGCAAGTGGTGTGGCGGTATGAGAGGGCCGATGGCTGCAGGGCAGGAACGCAAATAGGTGTAGGAGAGGAGAGGAAAGGAAGCAGGTAGAATGCATTGGCAGCATACCTGCGGTTCACACACTCGCCTCCTCTCTTTATACTAAAATGCTTGGCAGTTCCACACGCGTGCCCAGGCCTGTTTTGGCCTCACTAACAAGCCTCACAGCCTGCCAACACAGACTGATACTGTGGGACTGTGCTACTTTCAAACTAAACGAATGCACTCGTTATTCTGTTCAAAAAGGACTAGAAATGCAGAATGTAGACTGTGACTTGACAAGAGCAGACAGTGGGGGCATTTAGAGAACATGTAATCATTTTTTTGCATGTTAAGTTCCCAGTTACAGAACATGGAGTTGTCATCAAAAGTGCGCCGAATGTACTTTTCAGGGCCTGCCCAACTATTGTTTTTAACTTAAAATGGAAATTACAACTTCCTCCTTTATGTTTTTACTGAAGTAGCTCAACGGTTGGTTACAAATCCTCTGATATTCCACTTCCGTGACATTTTGGTAAATGTTGGCACTCATTTGGTTTACCCGAAACATTTATCTTCTTCCGAGTCTCAACGCTGTCATCTCTGTCACAAAAAAATGCACTTTATTTGAGTCTGAAAAGTAGCATATGTTAGCTACGTTGCTCGCTTTAATGTCACACAAAAGTAGTTTTCGTAGGAGTAACATTTTCGGGACCAGCATAGTCTATAATATACATTTCAGCAAATACATTACCTTTTTCTGCATTCTCCATTGTAAGGCTTGAGCGTTGTTTCTGGTAGTTTTATGTCCAGAGTCTGCAGGTGGTTCACTTGGCTGCGGCGGATCTTCCTGCTCTCTCGCTCGCGTTGCCAGGCAGCTCGCCGTGCGGGGTGGGGTTCGCCGTGACGTCAGCGCGTAGCAGTGTAAACACAGGCGAGCACGTGGATCAAATTTTACACCGTCAACAACGCAGAGCTGCGCGTCAACGACACGTCGTTAAATGGGCTTTTTCTTTTTTTTTTTTTTACTGCACTACACAAACTTAAACATGCATATCTATCACACCGCAGTTAAACAAAGTCATATTTAGAATGTTAGTGCAATACTTAACACTTTATCCAAGTTCTTCACATGTAAATAAACCATAAGTATAAGAGAGGGATTTAAAAATAACACAAAAATCCTTGACAAGATACAGTCTCAGTTAACACATCATACATATAATGGTCTATTACATACAAGCCGGCTGTTTGTGGTGCCAGGGAGAGGCAGGGATAGAGCAGAATGTGTGCAGTATATTTATGAAAATCTTAATTTGTCTTCTTAAATTAAAATCCATGGATCTTTTATGGAATCCTAAAATCAAATAAAACCCAACATATTTTCTAAGAAGAAAAAAAAAAAACAGGTATGCCACATATGTAAATAAAGTATTAACCTGTTGTAATTGTATACAGAAGATACAATATCAATGGAAAAAATGTTTGGAATGCAGCTTTTTTATGCCCACAAAATGTTATTTGTTGAGTTGATATTATTAGAAATATTTTTGTTAATGTCCCATCTCCATGCTTGCTACACAAATATGTTTGTTATTTTTGTTATAGTTGTTGTCAATAACATACCTATAGATTAAAAAAAAACTAGTGTAATGTAGTTAGCCCATAATATTTATGTTTTGAAAAATATATTTCTAAATGGAAACATTAGAAGTTGAAGGCAATATTTTAGGCAGTTCATGCTGAACTGGACTGTCAGGTTTTATTCATGCACTTATGGTGAAGAAAATAATACCAGTCACAATATAGTAAATGATTAATTACCTAGTTGATGACATAACAGTGGCAGAAACTCAATCACTGATACCTGGAAGACTTACGCATTTATTTCATACCTGAGAGAATAGTTTGACATACACTGTCCTAGTCACTGCAGGGGAATTACATTTGTCAAATTCATTCCAGTGGCTATGTCAAGTTGATAGCCTAGGTGTATTGTAATGTATGTACTTGTACTTGTATTTTCTGGAACAATAAATAGATTTACTAATCGTACTTGGCATGCCTTGGCACCCCCTTGGGAATTTAACCATTACAGTGGGATATACAATCTCCACCTTATTATTATTATTACCGGGGTTAAATCCCACTCTTGTTCACACACTGTGTGTAAAGCCCTTAATTGGACAGGACTGAAACTATACACCCAACTATGTCAAGCATCACACTCGTGCTCGCACACACAGATAGAGAGAGAAAGATAGATAGATGGATAGATAGAGAGAGAGAGAGAGGTTCAAATGAAAGAGTGCCACCTGCTGGAACTAATCTTGATGACAGGGAACAGAAACAGAGTTGAGACACATGTTGATATGTTAGAATTCTTTACTCTAGGCTATAACATCTCACTGGTCTCTGGAGGATGCCAATTTCACACCCGTATGATTACACATTATTAAAGTCACACGTTTTCTGTCTTTATTCATTTATTATTTCACACATATACCCTAGGATAAAAGAAATAGAAACAGGAAATATACTAGCATGGTGCCATACACTCTGTATTATGCTTATGTGGTTTGGACAGAGAAAAACGTTAAATTATTGAAATTGGGGTGTTAATACTAATGTAATGGAATATTAATAATAATTTTTAAAGGAAATAAATATCAAT
>JAVQJD010049291.1:0-17710 GCA_036023655.1 Nannoperca australis
CTGAATTGCATGAAGAAATCTTTGGGAGAGAGAGAGAGAGGGGGGGACGAGAGAAGCACACAGCTAGGGGAAGAAGGTGAATTTGTGATGAGCATTAATGGGATATGGGTGTGTAAAAATGGAGAGGAGAGAGAGATATCATATTAAAGGGGTGCCTCAGGGGTCACCTGAGTCAGCCCTACTATAAGCTTTATCAAAGATGAAAGTCTTAAGCCTATTCTTGAATGTGAGGAGGGTGTCTGCCTCCCGTAAACAAACTGGATAACAAACAGACATAACTGTGATAGCATGTTTAATCTTATCTCCTGTCTCCCATCGGGGACACCAGAGGAGTGGATTTTCCTTAAAGCTTGTTTTTTTTCTGTTCTTGTCCTTTCATTGAGGTAAACCATCATTTCTTGGACTTTGGTTGGCTTCCTTGTGGAAGTAAATTGCACCACAAACCTCCCACGCAGTCCACAAGCATATCAGCAGTTGTGACTCTTCATGATTTTATGTTGTCACAACAGTGAAAAAGACACATTTATATTGTACTGAAAGCATATGAAGATAAATGTATTATTAGATGAATGGTTAAGGATCTGTGGAAATAGTAACAGTAGACAACCAGGTAGACCAACTTGTTTTCTCAAAATAGAGAAAAGGACAATAAGTCTTTATCAGATAGCAGGTCGGCAATGAGTCATGTGTGGGTGAAAGTAGGCCAGTCTGAGAGGGAGAGAAACAAGTATTCAGGATGTAACCATGGAGTTCATCCACTGACCACGACCTCAGTCGTGTATTTGTACATTGCAGAATATGGATGGATAACTGAGTCAGAATAATCATTCACATATGTAGTTTTGACAGTTGGCACACTTGGAGGAATGGATTGATACAGTACTTTTCCAACGCATATCTAAAATAGCCGAAATCATATAAGCATGCAGAAGATGTAAGATAAGACATGAAAGTGGAGATAACAGTTAGTCCAGAAGACATTTATTTACAATGTATTTGATGAACAGATAAAACTTGTTTACTGTTATCACTTGCAGAAATGAAACTACATAACTAGCTACCACACTGTGCACTCATTGTCCTTAATTTTAATTTTGGTTGAAGGTTCAACTTATGAGTGTCAGAAATACATTGTTTGGTATTTTGGGCTGAGATGAAGCCGAGACTGGCTGTATGAATTGAACATTTTGAGATGACTAGAGAATATTTTACATTTCTTTATTTTGATGCCTATACCCCATGAGCACTGTTTTTATTGAATTGATTTGAATTGATCCACATTTTGGTCTGTATGTAGAAAACTCTTTATTTTGTGGCTTAACAAATCACAAAATAAGGCATACATGTCAAAAGCATGAAGGCTGAAGCAATAGCTTTATAGTTTAATTATAGATGTACATATGTGTGTGTTTGTGTGTCGGCTCACGTGTGTTTGAAGAATGAAGCTTTTTTGGAACAGATAAAAAACGAATCAAACAAGCAAAAAAGAATCATAAACGAGTAAATACATTTACATTTTAGATTCTAATACCTACAGCTTCTGAGCCGAGAGTATCGTGACTGTGTCTTACATAATTTAGATTTTTTTTGCCGCTATGACGCAACTTCGAATATGGTCCCACAAACCCAGGAGGTTAGTTTATAGACATGTAATTTACTTTTATAAGCCCAGCTTTAGTAGAGTCAAAGATGAAGAAAGAAAAATAACTCTGCCAGTGTTTGCACAGTCCACTTGAGCAACGCTCCACAGCAGAGTGATGTAAGATTATATGAGACAAAACTAGACACAGCTCTTCAGTGTGTGAAATTTACAAATGTTTATGAACTTATTCTCAAAATTAGACGTACAGCGTAGGCTAACACGGAAACTGATACCTTACGGTAAACATACAGATTTACTGATACATTTCAGGTTGTAGGTATTTGGACAGTGATATGACTTTCATTGTTTTGGCTTTACTCCAGCACGTTGGATAAAGAAATGAAACAATGACTACGAGGTTAAAGTGCAGCATTACAGTGTTAAGGGTGTTCACGTCCATAGTCGGTGAATGTACGAATATTTATACACACCTTCATGGGGGGTTGTAATAAAAAAGGCCAATTTCAACACAGTTTATCTGATGTGGTTGGAAAGTAATAGTATAAAGTATAACAAATTCTGTAGTTTTATTGTAGACGGCTTAATAAGGACCCATAACGACCTCATTCAGCTCCTGCTTCTGATTAGTTAAAATTTAGAACAAGACGCTAATATTCATAGTAAAAATATGGAGCATGGAGAGCTCACAAGTCTTTGATTGTGCTTGTCATGTTCAATCTCAGTCTAAATATTTTTCAGGAAAGAGACTGGAACCACAAGAACGAATACTATTAGCATTCTTTTTGTATATGAAGGGACATTCGATATTATGACATGCTGCTCGACTGATATTCACACTCTCCTTAACAATCATGACACATATTTTTAACGTTTGATTAGAAAAGAGAGCAAATAAGCGTATTTCCCAAAATGCTGAGCTTTTCCCATTAAAGAAATGTTAACGTACAACCCATCCACATGCTGCAGGGCTGGGAGATGACCGTCTGACTGTTACACTGACAAGTAAGGCCGACAGGTAGTGAGGTCTGCAGTGGTTGATCCATAGCCAGCAGGGTGTGGGTTCACTTCCTCTGCCAGCGCCTTGTCAAAACTCTGGCACAGGACATCACATCCTCTGGTGGGCGGAGAGATTATGTGTTGTCTGGTGCTGAAGTGCCACGTCATGGCAGATGAATGAGGGATGAGGGAAGGGACTTGGAGTGGGCCGGGACGCCGTTTGAGGTGCATTTGTAAGCATCAGTGGGTGTAAACGGAAAGAAAGACATCCAGCATGTATGAAGGTACTTGCGCTTTGCATTGCACATTCAGGCACATGGGTGTTTGTGCATTCCTTGATCATAGCTGGGCTCTTCTTGTAGTGCTTGTCTTCCAGCTGTCAGGAGCTTCCTGTTGTAATAATTGTCTTTTTCTAGTTACCCCAGGCCAGACTAAGAAGCACTTCAAAAATCACCTGCTAGTCTGCGAAG
The DNA here is from genome assembly GCA_036023655.1 of Nannoperca australis. Lineage (NCBI taxonomy): Eukaryota > Metazoa > Chordata > Actinopteri > Centrarchiformes > Percichthyidae > Nannoperca > Nannoperca australis. The sequence continues at coordinate 3,070 of JAVQJD010049291.1, forward strand.
AAGTTCACTAAAGGACAGCAGATGAAAGTGAAAGAGAATGAACAGGAATAAGTGCTCAGAGGGGAATTTAGGAATGTTGAAATGTCACAGGGCTCTGAGGCCAATCAGTAAAACACTTTAATCAGCCTGAAGTGGCAGCAGACGCTCAAGACATTACATAACTTTTGCTTCATTTTGTTTCTCTTGAACTGCACTTATCTGAATTGTGGCCCCCGTAAAATGAGCCCGGTATTGTTAGCGAACAGAATAGTAACAAGATTAGAACTGGCTCGGCTTTGTGTGTGCAATAACTCCACCTCTGTGGCATTCATAACACAAGCCCGGGTCACAGTTAAGAGGGAGAAAGGATAAAATAAAGCAACGGCAGCACTCTTATCCGACGCTCCCCTCCCTTCTCCTTTCCTTCCTGCGAAATCAGATCTGATCTCTGGCCTGTCTCTCCACCCGGCCCCCCGAGAGGGAGAGGGGGGATCTGTCTGTCCCCAGTCCTTCCTTCTCTGCCTCGCCAACACCGGTGGCGCTGGGGCTGTTGCGTAACTACAGGTTGAAGGCACGATGTTATGAGGTCATCGTCCTGTGACCGACATTATGCGTGCCTACTCCTCTCCAGCCGGGCTCAGGCTCCAGCCCGTTCCTCCCTTCCTGCGTGCATCCTGTGATATAGTGAAAGTAGGTCTGAGCGTGAGGTTCAGTTATGCTCCTGCTACAGTAGGCGCACAATACAGTGTGTGGAAACAAAAACAGTGAGGCTGTTATTATGTCATAATTCAATACCATAAAGTTGACGTTCTGACGCTTCCTCAACAAAGATGAAAAGAATCAAAAAGTAAGCATTTATTAAAGAGCTATTGAATTGGTTGCATTAGATCCATGACATGTAAATGTAATGTTGGGCCTTTGTGGAGTTGCAAATATATCAACTTTCCTTTAAGTCATTTAGTTTGTAACTTCAGGTATCACTATGCTTCAAACTAAGTGCTTGTTGGATTGTCTAACAGTGTCTGTAACCCCTCCCGCCACACCTTCAGCTCTACCTGCTCTCAAGGGTTCTTTTTCTTTCACTTATTTTTGGCCATGTCGCTGTGCCGCTCTAGGGAAGGCATTCTCAGTATGTCAGTCAGTCTGTACACTACTTTGGACCAGATTAACGTTTCCTAGTGCCACAAGGAGGTTGACATTTTAGTTTTTTTGTGAAATATCTCGACAATTTTTTGATGGGTTAGGGTGACAGACATTCATGGTGCGGAGAGGATGAACCCTCATTACTTTGGTGACCTTTGGTGCGAGATATCCACTGTACCCAGATAATGTATCCTAATTAATTTGGTGGTTTCCTAACTTTTCTCTGGTTGCACCATAAGATCGACATTTCTTTTGACATCTGGACAATTGTTGGTTAAATTGCCATGAAAGTTGGTACAGACATTCATATCCCACTCAGGCTAAATTGTAATCACGTTTGTGATGCAGCCCGGGGGAGGCTATGACAGCAGGGTTAGTGTGGCTAAAGTTTAGCCTTAGATGTGGTCAGCCAATGTGTCTCACAACCTAGTGAGACAAAACTTTTATCATTTTGAACTGGTGAGCAAGAATGACATTATTCCTACAACTCACCCATTATCAAGGAACTCTGCTTTTGGATTGCTGCCTGCAGTCTCTGAGGACATAAAACTGTCTTTGTGCTTATCAATCAAAGCATCAGTGAACTCAAACAGGAAATTATTTTTTAATGACCACGCTGCCCTTGTACCGTAACGCTGTGCTAGCCAATTAGCTGCCAATAATTACATGCTTGTGTGTATTTCATAAATGGACCTTAGCTCTGAGCACAGCTATTAGTTTTGTATAGACAGTGAGGGAGAAAAAGTCATGAAAGGTGCATTTTGTGGTCTGTGGCCTTATCTGATGAACTATGACACGAGGCTAGCATTCTATGGTCCACTTTAACATTTCCTATTTCAAAACTAAAACATTTTGTGCTGTAGATGGTCAGGACACGGAGTGGAGACCAAGTGGCGCACAGAACTGGTGATAAGCATCAAATTGCTCCCATCAGCGACAAAAACTGTCTCTGTTTCTCACATTTTGTGGCTCAGGCCATGGTCCTCAGAAAAAGGGTACCTTTTGAAATGGAGATGAATGAGTCACATTATGCAGGAGGCAACAGAGAAAAAAGCTATCACAGCATTTACTTAGGGAATGACAAGTGGTCAAACCATTTAACATCTATCTAAATACACAAGTGTAATGTGTGAGTGCAGGGTTTTCATAACTTTTGCTTGCCACCTTTCCTTTGCCATATTTTCATACTCATAAATGAGAGTTTTTACAGAGATCCTAAAAATGAAGTACCTCAGAAAAAGAACTCAGTAATGTGTGAGCAAACAGCTGAAATCACTTAAACACATTAATTGAAATGAGAGAAGAGAGGCCCCACAGACTCTCTAGTAGAGTTGGATAATATGGGCACAGCATATGACATGCAGTATGAGTTTGAATCTATGCAATTATTTAAGCAAGTTATACAGTGCATTTTTACCACACCATTATTCTTGATAATACTCATACTCACTGAAGATTGACTGATCAGCATTCTTGCACTGCTGCTATTTTTCTGTCCCGTCACTGTTGCTGAGCCAGTGTGTGTACAGTTTAAGATAAAAGGCTGCTCCTATCTGTGGGCTGAGGGTGTGTACACCAGATCAGCATGCACATTATCGTCAAGTGAATATTTACTCTCTGGCCGGATGCCCTCGCTTCTCTCTCATGATGACATCTGACGTGGTTTGTGTGCCTCCGTGCTCACTGAACATGTCTTGACTGTGGACGGTGCAACACTTGGATCTGAAGTAAAATGTTCACATTCCTGTTGTTTGTTAGTTTTTTCAGAACATTACCAGAGCTAGGTTGCATATTGTGATATGAACAAGGTGACACAGTGACTGTTTCAATATTTAGTAAAGCCAAGTGTAATAGTTTTGCTGGCAGTGTCCACTGTGACATTATAATTTAGGTAACACCCTCATTATGGCTTAATGGGGCAGTAAGAGTGACATAATACTACAGAGACCCACAGCTCAATGGAAAACCCCCTCAACAATGATCTTTCTTTGACCCAGAGTTGTGTTAATATGTCCCTAACACCTGCTTTTGACACACTCTTCAACTCTTTCTCCCCACTTCCATTGTCCCCTATTCCCTCCCTCCTCATCCCTTTTTTCTCTTCATGTTTTTTTCATTTCTGTTGCCTCTATTCTTTCTTACCACCCCCTGAAAAAAGGGAAAAAAGTAAAGAAACAAAACAGCTTAACATTTCCATGAAGTTGCATTATCTACATTATGATCTAAGCCTGGCTGCCACAGTGAGTTTTTCTCTGTTGCTGAACATAGCCGTCATTTACACCAGCCTGGCACTGGGAGCAAACAGTACAACAGCAATGATGATGAAAATGAAGACAACAATAATGGTAAGAGTAATGGAATACTACTTTATGGTCTGTCGTAGCTGCTTACGCATGTATAAGAATGAGTCACAGGGAGGGGAGGGTCCTCCCTCCCTCTGCAACTTTGTGGTGAGGTATTAACGTAGTGAAGAGAAGAAAACTGGTTTGACAGACAGTTAAGCAATCTGGAGTCTTTGTTATGGAACGCAGGATATTTTGTGGTGGATGTGTTGATGAGGGGTATGCGTGCATATTACTGCACTGTGTATATGAAGCAAAATTAAACAGGCAGGAGATGAAAAGGAGAAAGAGAAAGGGAAAATCAATGTGGTATTTGGAAGAGATTATATTTTAATCGAATCCACCCTCCATGCAATGAGCTTGGTGTGTACTTTACATTAAAGAATAATCATGGTTTATTACAACTTGGGTCTTATTTTCATAGTTTTGACCATAATTTCTATCAGTTATTATAACATTGTACTCACGAAAGTAATCTGGGAACACTGACAAAGCTACAGTTAATTCAGATGAGGCAAGAAACGGTTAGAGGATCAGACAGGTTGTGGACAAGCCAACAGTTAAACCAGATTATCTAAACCACTTTACTGTATTTGGGGGTAAAACGTAAGTGAGTGCATTTCAAATGTTGATAATAATCCATCATGGCACAGGAAAGCTGTGCAGGAAGTTGGCCTGTAAACTGTGGGATGTTTACAATGGACAGTTTGGGTTATAATGTTACAGTTGGCCTGTATTCTCTCTTCCAAAATAGTTTGACTAACCTTGGAGTTTGTTTAAAACATTTATGCAAAAATTTTGTGTTTCATGCTTTTTAGTCATGCAAGCTGCGTGGCTAGCGGCAGTCTGATGGCCAGCTAAATGATGTTAGAATTGAATCTTGATCTCTGTTGAGATGCTGCACATTCCTAGATCTCAGCAAATCATTTGGTGAATACAATATAATTTTTGTGCAAATAAAAGTTTTCCAAAGCTGTGAAAATAATACACGTAGACATAAAGAAAATCAGATGTAAACAACTGCAGTTTTCTTTGAATACAGAAACGATTTGTTAACCATAAAGAAAAAATATTACAATATGGCTTTGTTCAAAATCATCTGTGACAGTAATCACCAAGAGGGGAAACAGAGGTGAGTTGCTCCAAAAATTGCTTTATGGTGGTTCTCAGCTCTGTGACAGAGGAGAGAAACACACATACTAAACTATAATCTTCTGGGTATACAATACATTGTTCCTCTGTTCATATATCTCTTTCAGACACACATAAGCACATGTGCATGCAGAATGAGGAAGTGAGGATACTCATACCTCCTCCTTTGTGTCCAACAGGTACACACACAGTTGATTGTTCTTCTCTTCTCGTCATCCTGCACACTGTGGAGCCTCATGTACTTGTTTGTTCGATGCAGGAAGGAGCCCCTTACTTATTTAACAAGAAAATACAAACACAAGGCCAACTGAATAAGCACTTTATTGTTAACATGGGTGTGCTTTAAATAGCAACATGACTTTTTCTTGCTGTACGTGAATGTGGTGACACTGGTGGTGAAGCCTCCAAGACAAACAAAAAGTTGTATTTTTCCCTCGGCATTCAGAGTGGAGCTATGCACGAGTGTGTGCGCGCATGTGCTTGCATGGTGTTTGCATGCCCACGTCTTACTGGCCTTTTGTGAAGTTCCATAATGTGACCGCATCACATTTTCCCTGGTACAGATGTAGCTACCTCACGTCTGCCATGTATGTGAGCAGGCATACATACTGTAGCTTGGCATTAGGGCTAGTGGAATAAGTCCACACACACAACTCCCACACCGTCAACAAGCTGGAGAGCATCCACTCTGGCTGTAAGGTCTATAAACCAATGCAGGGCAACGAGGTCACATAGTTAGGAACACGACCGCTGTGTGAGTCACACAGCTCTCTAAAAACTTTTGGTGGCTTGAGGTATTGTTGGAAAAGCACACAAAGCATTCAAGTTATATACTAACGTTTCAAGATAATTATCTAAATTATGATCTGTCAGTTGATGAAAGCATTAATTTAAAAACAATTGCAGAAACTGTGGATTCTTCCAACAAAACTGGCATCTGCTCAGGAGGATTTGGCGCGTTCACACAGGCAAAATGGCAACTTTGCATCAAATTATGCTTGTGCAGCTTGCAGAGGTAATGACCAGTAAAACATGTAAAACAATTCCGCTCTGTGTCCTTCACCTCACCATGTACCCTAAACTGACAAGTCAGCAAAGACGTCTGATTACCTGCCTTTTCGTGCACTTTTTGGGGCACCAGTTCCAGATTTAACTCTTGGATTTGAGGACCTTTGGACTCACTTCTACACTGCTCTGCTAAAAAGAGTCACAGTTGAATGAGTACCACCGCATAATCTGCTACCAGTACAACTCCCGATCTCTTCCAATGGCAAATATGCAATTAAACAGACATAACTGAAGTCACAATGAGGATAATGGCCATTGCATGTGAATTCAAACACAGACAGGGAAATAAAACTGGCTTAAGTTACAGCGAATAAATGTATGGTCTCTTAAAGAGTTAACTTCTTACTGTTACATATTGCTGTTAAACCTTTGTTGTGTTGTTGTAGTGACTGCTCACTTAGAGCCAATGCACCAAAGCTCTGTCTCTACCATTATCATGTACACACAACGGTGTTCCTGTGCCAGTTGCTGAAACATGAGACAACTGATATGTCAGGGATCAAGTGTTGATCTTACATCATTTCCAGTGGTTTCCAATGTTTTCAATACATTTATGATGAATTCAACTTCATCTTCATCTGATTCTACTTCTCTTGTAGTCTGTTTTTTTACCCAGTTTCCCACCAAAGATCAATAAAATCTGTGGGCAAGAAACACACTATTCAGAGTCCTAAAACAGAGTTACATGTATTTCCACCGATGGCCAAGCTTTAATGATTACCATGCTTTTGTCATGTTTATGGCCATTTATGTGGTAGGTTTTGCCTGGGAAATCCTAATTTAATTTGAAGAACTACTTAATGTTTTTTTCTCTCTCAAGCCTATTTGATTACAGTACCATAGCATACAAGCTGCATTGTGAATGCCATTAGCAGTTTCAAAATTACTTTAATGCCTTCAAAGTGCATTATTGGTATGAAATCAGAAAGTCTCTGATGTCTTTTTAAAAATGCCCACAAATGAGTGTTTTACTGATGTGGCAAATTTCCCATTTTGGTTCTCGAGAAATCCATGTGAAACTACTAATTTAGTTCGCGTCTAACTTTTCTTTTCAAACTCATTAAATCCACGTGTCTAATGCACAGCCTGTGTAGTAGCTTTCTCTCTCTCTCTCTCTCTCTCTCTCTCTCTCTCTTTCTGTAAGTGTGTGCATGTGTGTCATGTTCATGTTATTGGAACTTCACTTTGAGCTCAAATGAATAGTTTGACATGTTGGAGAATATGCTTTTGCTTATGCATTTGTTTTCTTGCCAAGAAGATTGATCATTGATCCCACTCTCTGTGTGCTTAATATGTAAGTGGAGCTAGAAGCCGGTTAGCTTAGCTTAACATAAAGACTGGAAACTGGAGGGAAACTGCTAGCCTGGCTATGTCCCAAGAAAGCAGCTAAGCTAAGCTAACTGGCTGCTGGCTCCAGCTACATATTTAGCCAACAGACAGCTGGGGCCAGAAGACTGTTAGCTTAGCTTAGCATAAAGACTGAAAACCAGAGGAAACATCTAGTCTGGCTATGTCCCAAGGAAGCAGCTAAGCTAAACTAACTGGCTACCTCGAGCCTCGAGCTACGTAGCCTATAGCTACATAGCTAACAGACCAAAGAGTGGCATCAATCTTCTCAAACTTGACAAGAAGGCAAGTTTTTCTTCTGAAATATCAAACGATTCCTTCAAGAGGATGAATTAGTCTATTCCAAAAAGAAAATATGACACCAGCTTCAAGTGTCTTTATAATAATGGCATGGCATCAGATTCTTACAATTAATATAAATTTGACCAAATAGGTCAGTTTTATGACGTTTTATTTTATAGTTAAGTATTTCATAGAGCCAAAATAGCCCAGAGTGTTAGAGAGAGAGAGACAGTAAGTGAGAAAGGCTTGAGAGAGGGATGGCTGTTAGTTCATGAGCTGGTGGCCCATCTGGTTTGACTTACTGAAACCCCCCTCCTCAATTAGACTCAGCATGATGTCAATAAAACGTCAGACTGGAGAAGCTATCACTTAAATTGGGCCTGTCAAGTATTGTTCTTTCCTCCGCATTCCAGCGGGGACGATCAGTCTGAAATGATTTGTAGTTTGATTAAGGTTACCACAATGTGCCATTTCTGATTTGGTTTGGGCACTTGGTTTGAAAAGGTTGCCATAAAAGTTGTTTGCCTATTACTGGGGATATATATACACAGATAAAGTGCGCACAGGAAGAAAAACCAATGGTACTGAGTGAGAAGAAAGCAAGAAAATAAGTTTCTACTTTGAACTTTAAAATTTTGTCTGACTGTAATTTTCCATGTCTCCCCTCTTAGTCCTTCACAACATTCCTCTTTTTATTCAACTCTTCCAAAGTTTTGCCATCTAGCTCCCAGATTTATGCTTGAATATTAGAGTTCATACCATAGGGAGGTTTGGAGAAACAGTGGTGACATTTATGTTTCTCCTCTCTTATTGCACAGCAAATTTATTAGGAGTTCCCTGGTTTTGGGAACGGGAGTTTCCCAACAAGACTGTCTCCTTTCTCCTACACACCATGGATCATCCTGCAGTGCCTACATGCTGATATTCATCATAATTACCATCATTTTACATCTTTGAATGGTTGCACCAGTGGCAGGCATGTTTCCAGAGTCAATCAAGTGCCTGAAAAACGGCGATTCGTGGAAAAGGTCACACATTCCCAACTGCTCCCAGAAGGAAAACAGGAGAGTCCACACCTTCTCAGGAACGCAGAGGCCTACTACCCTGAAATCTGACAACAATTACCACTTGAATTTTGGCATATTTTAATGCCAGACTCTTTATCTGCAGACTACTCTCCACTCAGTGGTGTTCAGCCGGTCTGGAGATCATCAGCAGACGGTGTGTAGGCTATTTGGTAGTTTTCTCTGTAAAAGCTATCCATTTAAAGTATTTAGGCTTCAACTGGATCTGTTGGAAAGCTCAAAATGTACATTACAGGTAATTAAAATTCCAAGTGCAATGACACTCATGCTCAGAAGTCTAAGTCACGGAACCACCGAGCCTTTATCGAATCGTGTCTCAAATTCCAACGACCCTCACAAACATAAAGATTTAATCAAGTGTTGCAAAAAAATGACAGCCATGGTTTAACAGCAGTGCATTGAGAGCATAGACGACCTATTAGCTGCCTCTGAATCAATGCCAGGGCGCTCTTGAAGTTTTAAGAATGCTGGTGATTGCCATGATTGCTGTGCAGCAGGGGTCTGATACAGACTCGTACAGAGAAAGAACTTTAATACTCATATGTTTCTATAGGAACCTCGCTAACATTGTAAAGATGTGGTCTTGGTTTACTGACAGCCCTTACGCTTAGCTTTTATGGCACAAGCATGACTGAAACGGTTCGTGTTAAATTAGATTGTTCTATAGCTCATGTTCCTGTGAAATATACTTTTATAAGCCTTAGATACAGGGGTGGACAAAATAGTGGAAACATTTTTAGAGAAATCACTTTTTTGCCAACATGGGTCATATTATGCTGCTGATTAACTAACCTATACGAATAAATATATTATACATTTCCAACATACTGTATAGAAGCTTGTCAGCTTCATCTTGTGAATATACTTGTTTTCCGTTGCAGTTTTGCGTGTTTCAGATTTCAGATTGTTCCTATTACATTAGTTTTTCTGCACCTGCACTCAGTTAATTGTCTCCTTATTGCATTGAAACTTTGAAAACTCATATCAGAGCTGATACCTTTTATAGCCGACAGATGCTGCTGACTGGCATTCAACCTTAGATTACCCATTTTTGAAGCACTGTTTGTAAAAGTGCTTAAAGTGCTAAAGAAATAAAGTTATTTTCCATGTTTACATTATGTTGTCTACACCCCGTGGATAGTTCACTCTGTATTAATTTTATTAAGGAAACTGCCTGTTTATGCAGACGACTAAAACAATAAGTATACTGGTGAGTAACTTAATGCTCAGCTTATTTAAGTCCAAGATTAGCAATCAATACAACTCACAATCTCTTGATTATTTTTCCATTCCTAAACTTGAATCTGAACCATCCCCTAAATGTGCTTTTTCCTGTCAATAACAGTTTACCTAAACTTTGACTCTGTTAGTGTCATAGCAATGCAGAGTTGTACCAAATGATTTGCAGATGGCATTCAAAACAGCAAAGGATGCATTTAAACTGTGCATTTAAACTAAATTAAGGTTGAAGTGTGGTGCATGCTCATTCATTTAAGGGACATGTGTCCACTGTGGACGTGAAGCAATACAAATCAGTCAAACATCACCGTCTGTGACATGAGGCTGGTACTAATTTTTGTAAGGTTAGCGCAGATTGAGACACGAACTAGTCCAAGTTCTCGGTATGTCAACAAGGTGAGCTCATGGGAAGTCCCTGATTCTCCCATGTCAGACAGACAGAGAAACACATTTTCTCCAGCTCTGGCAGCACAGACCCAGGTCTTTTCTTTTTAGAGGCTTCTAATCCTGGCGGGTCCCTGGTGTGACGTCACTGGGCCCTCCCCCCACCCCTCCGTCTGCTGATGTGCTGTACCCACACTCTCATTTCCTCCGCAGCTCTCCAACGCCAATCTCTGCTCTGTTCCCTTTGGCTTCTGACGTCTGAGCATCTGATTAAAACAGACTGCCTCATCTGGCCGGCTGAGGGGGTTAAACTTTGGAGAAAGGAGGTGCTGAGTGAATGTGTGGGCTGGTGTAGATGTGAGGCAGCCAACCAATATCCCTCTCCTCCCTCTTCCCCACTTCCCTTGTTGTGTGTCTCTTATTCGTCTGCCTGAGCTGCACCATGTGACCAGGAAGTATGGCTCCCCTCCATTTCCCCTCCTGACAGAAAGGAAATATTGTAACAGAGGGGGCCGGCGCTGGGCTCTGTTACGTCGCTGGATAAAAATAACTGGCATATTTAAGGCTGCCGAGGAATCCCAGGGCAGGCAAAGGCTGGACAGCCTGCCGCCCAGCAGGAGCTCTCTCCTCCCTCTCAATCTCTTTCCCGCTGCCTTCTCCCTCTCTCTGCTTCCTCTTCCAAACCCATTTCACTTTGCACAAGCCCTGCAACATGACCACGACCACCACCCCACACCTCGACCACATTTCCCTACCCCTGTGGAAGCCCACCACTAAATTATATGATGTGATGAAAGCTCAGTGTTGGTTGGTTATGTCCCAGCCTGACAGCAGCTCTGTCCAGCTACAGAGGCTTGGCTGGGATTGTCCAAACAAACAGCCCCCACTGACTCAGACCTCATCCATATGCATACCATCACACAGCAGAACTGTCAAGCAGAGATGGCTGTTAGCGTAGCAGCCCTTTGGAAAACAACTACAGAACTATTTTGTTGTAAAAATGACCAGAGCTAATTTCTGTCACTGAGATGATTTATGTACTAGGCTCCGCTTGCTGGTGAACGTCTGGACCACAGTAACAGGTGTGGTGAACTCTGTCTGCACAAACACTGTGTTGAGCAGAACACCAGGCCTGGATCCATGAGGGGCTTTTACAGCACAGATCAATTAGATGATTGTAAGTGAAAACGTCAAGCAGTCTCCTGATCAAAGAGGATTATGAAAGGTCTGACAATAACAAACTATAAATAGATTCACTTAAGTGACAACCAACCCACATCATTTTTACACCTGAATGTTTTTGGTTTAAGTTACAAATGTACACTTGAAGATACACATGAAACATCTACAGTCAATTAATCGATTAGTCGAAAAATTTATCTGCAACAATTTTGATAATCAATGAACCATTTCAGTAACTATTCAAGTAATAAACATTCACTGCTTCCAGTTTTTCAAATGTGATCTGACTGTATTAATTATCTTTTTGGCTTTAGACTTTTGGTTGGATAATTTCGACAACTTGAAGTTGTCACCTTGGGCTCTGCTTAATTTTTTCACTATCACATTTTGTGGCCTAAACGATTAACTGATGATAAAATGAATCATTAGTTGCAGTCCTAAATGGATTCAAATAGCTGATCAACAACATGGTGCTCGTTATTGTTGTTTTCGCTATGAATTTGTGATGCCTAAATAGTAGTTTACGATCTTTGAACAGATGTGTCAAATATAAATTCAAAAGTAGGAGTTAAATAGTGGACATTATGGCAAAATGTTTTAAATATGGCTCTTGTGGTGCACTGCCAGTCTTTTCTTTCTTAGAAGGGGAATTATGACTAAACTAAAACTGTTTTAAAAAAGCAACAACAAAGAAAACCTGCAGTGCCAGAAGAAAAGATTATTACAGTTAGACCTGTAGTCGGTGCCTTGTTGTCGGAGCTGCTCAAGGGTTCTTTAGTTTTGCACAGGGTGACAAAACAGACTGAAAGTTCTTACATGTATAATTGTATTGGGGCTGATGTGAGGTGGAGCAGAGGGGAGTGCAGCACTGAGAATCTAAAAAAGCTTGACTCAGCTTTCAAGAATTAAGGAAAGAATGAAAGCTATTTTTTAATTACTGAACGGCATCTGGAAGAGAGCACTAAAAACCTCAATATCTGGAGTATGGTTTTGGTACTGGTGCTCATATTCACTCGGGTGCGTTCCAGGAGGGGGAACTTTAGTGCGGGACACCAGTGTAAACCATGTCAGTCACATGCACACCAAGAGTCAAGTCAAGTCAAGTCAAGTCAAGTCAAATTTATTTATAAGAGTGGGGAATACAAAAGACTCAAGAGTTGTGCAGTTGACTTATTTGACTCCTCACACTCTATATCAATGTTCACAACTGTGTGACGGGATTATCAATTGTGTTTGATCTTGATTCATTTTAGCACAACCACAGAATATGTCGGTTATTCTGTGACTGTTTTGAAAACACAAAATGTCTAAGTAGTCGAAACTCTCGAGCACAGCCAAGAACAGCACCTGAGCTCACCTTTAAAACAGTAATTACCTGAAGCTGTTTTTGCAAGCTGGCCTCATATCCACACTTGATCCACGCCGATAAGCAACAGCATTATCAGGACACTTGTTGAAGCTGATGAGAGGAAAATGTGACACCTCTTAAGTATCAAGTTAGTACTCAACAGTCATGCTTGATGATACAATAACATTACCTCAATATCTCCACATTGGATTCTGCAGTTATGTCATCAATGCTGTTAACATAATGTCAAATACCGGAAATGTGTTACATTTGAAATGATTCATTGTGGGCAGGGTACTGCAGCTCTCATATTCTCACTACATTCAGTTAATACAGTAAGTGTTGCATTAGCATGTTCCATACAAGGGTTTGGTGTAAGTCACTAAATCACTGTGGCTTCATTGTGTCAGGAAAAGCACACAGTGGTGTCATCTTCTCTTCCTTTTTCTGTTGTCTCTGTTCCTCCTCTCTCTGTCGTTATTGCGATGCAAAACACCTCAGCTGTCAAAATCAAGCCTTTGTTTTCAAGATCATTTTCAAAACCATTATCTCCCACCATAAGGAATAGGGCTATAATGACATGCAAATATTAAAGCCATCTTGTCTCACCATGCAATTGGAGAAGTAAGACAATGCACATATTACAGTGTGGATACACGTTAGATTAAGGGGCATACTGTTAAAATATCAAAGAGTAAATCATGAGATGTCCAACAGGTACTTACAAAGTTCCCATGCCATTGTGGTCTATATTTGTCCCAACATTTCTTGTTTGCCAACCAAAGCAAAGTACATTCATGCAATTTAAAACTTTGAATGAAGACACCAACATACAATAACAGTAAATGTGTCCTGTTGAAGTGACGGCATGTTTGTTGACATGCCTAACGGACAAGATCCTGATGCAGCAGGATCAGTGGCGAGCGCTTTGTTTGCTCATACACTGAACTGTTGAGTAAATGTGTCTAATTATGTTGGACCGATTGGTTTGTGTTAGCTCGCTAGCTCAGAGTAAACACTGCCTAAACCCAATTCAAACTCAACACTGAACAGTTCTCAGCATTTTCATTTTCCCAGGTAAGTGTTTTTCCATAAAGAATTCATACTTCAGTTTTATATTAAGACTTTTTCATGGAGCTTTTTGGGGGGGTTTATGGCCAAGAGTGTCATTTGTAATAAATGTTGTTTAATAAAGATAGACATAATTAGGGTGGCTTGCTATAAAATGGTTGAAAACAAACACCTGTTTCCATATAAATAACACTAAAATGTAGACGCACAGGAGCCCAGGGTTTGAATTTCCCCTGTATATTCCCATTTATCACATTAGTTTGACATTTGTGTCAAGATAAGTGTTTAAAACTGATTAATTGTTTGTATGTCATACATTTACATGTGTAATGTGGAAAAATAGGCTACTTGTCTGGCCTGCTAAATTAAGCACATCCCTAACTGTAAAAGTAAAAATATATTATTATGATAATAATTATAATATATTTTTACTTTTACATTATTATGATAATAATAATATATAATAATAATATAATGTGTTCCTATTGCAGTCATGTGATGCAATAAACCAAACGTGTACCCACAATACTTTGCATAATTACCAACTTGCCTGGTATAATCATTGCACTGTATCTAGTATCACTTGGCAATAAATCCATGTGTACAATCGGAAACAAGTGGAGCAATGACAGACGAGTAATAAAGAGTTATTTATATGATAAATGTTATTAAGTGCAGGTTAATCACCCAGCTAACCTGTGGCCTCTCTGTGTGAGTTTATTTACCTAGCTAATGAAATAGGCTAATATACGCTTTTGGACAACCAGGTGATGCCCATACCTGCGCGTGATCCTCACAGACATGTGCTAAGTAAAAGATACTCACTGACACTGTTATTCCCATTTCAGCATCGGTCTGTTGCGTCTCAAAAAAAAGAAAAACACACACCGCGTCCTCACCCACATTTCTCAGGGATAACAGCAGTAAGGATAGGTACCGTTGCTATGAATACAAACAAACCTCTCTCGCTCGCTCTCTCTCTCTCTCTCTCTCTCTCTCTGGCTGTGTATTTCCCGTTT